>LBNU01023676.1:176755-268365 GCA_014162995.1 Artemisia annua
ATATATATATATATATATATATATATATATATATATGTATATATATATATATATATGAGTAGAGTGTGGTTATTGTAAGAAGTCATTATGGGTAAAAAGTATAAGAAGGATTTATGATCATTGGATGTAATAAATTAGTGGATGAGATTGAATTGGGTTATTCATGTCAATTTATTAATTTTAGTGGGTCATTATGTAACATTATAAACCTAAAAGGATAAAATGGTCTTGCATTTGCCTTCTCCAAACGTTTGTTTCATAGAAATGTAACATTTATTTTAATTCCTCATTAATGGTACATGATTACCCTTCAAACAATTTTCTTACTTATTTATTATTATGTGACAAATTAAAATATGACACACTTGACAATTGTTATTTACACATAGATAAATACGTAAATATTGACACATTGTTAATAAATATTAACACATACGTAAATACTGACACATAGAAATGTTGACACACGTAACATATTTTAATAAATATTTAAAAGATAGTAGCATAACTCTTCATTAATAATGGACAAATATGGTAAAATGATTTATTGTTGTATGACCAATTTCAAACCGTTTTTTTTCCCTTTTTTCTAGTTGCTATCCAATTAATTCATCTTGATTATATTTATATTACGGTGACCCACAAATTTTTATACTTTTTATATGACACAGTAGGCTTCATAATATAAATATATAATGACACAACTTTTTTTACACATTTAAAGTTTCACATTAGAATTGATGATACATATATAGTGTTTCATTATTTTTTTTTCTATTTTTTTTGTTTTATTTTTGACTCACTATTATTGTTGACACGCTGTCAGCACGACAATATTGGCACATAAAAATGTTGACACACATGACACATATTTTCTTAATGTTTTAAATTAAACTATTGTTTTGAATATTCAACATTTACGATAACATAATTGATATATCAACCAAATATTGACACATATTTGTCATCAACTAAATAGTGACTCGCTTGTAAAAGGACTAAAAGTTAATTGACACACAATAAAAATACATGGATTATGTGACGCATTACACAAATTGACGTAAATTATTAATCAAAAGACAAAAGATATAAAAATGAAAACAAGTGAGACGTGAAATAGACAATTGAAACTTAAATGAGTTATTAAAGATGCTATAAGGAGTTAAAAGATAAGTGATTAAATGTCTAGAACACCCTTACTAATCAAATGACATATTTTACATTTTCAACCCTTTTTATCCTTTGTACCTTAAGAAACTTTTTATTTGATCCAACCTCTAGATAAGTATATATATATGTATAAGTATAAAAACAAGATGAAACAATAAGCTAAGCAAACTCACATAACTACTAGAGATTAAACTAAGCATGCATTCTTAGACGAGAAAATAAAAGGAAATGTGTACCTTGCGTCTTCAATGCGTTTATCTTCAAAGTCTTCAAGGAGTTGAACGGACTAGTTGTGACAACTTAATTTACCAAGCTTGTATGGTGAATTATCTACGTTGGTTCCCATTGTCTCATTTGACCAAAGTTGTTTGATCCGAACATGTTTTGTATTTGACTTGGGTGCATATATGGTGGAAACATTCCCCACGGATTGAAGTTCCACATTTGTCGATTATTGTTAAAGTTTCGTCTATTTTGGTTTACTTTAGTTTGAGGACTTTTAGACCTATGATAGGAACTTGTTTGTTTTCTAGGTGGTGGAGTTTTAGATCTCATCTTAGGTTTAAAAGGTTCGGCATCGGGTTTTAAAGATGATTTACGAAAACTTTTAACTTCTTCATCACTAGCAATGGGTACTAATCTATCTTTTAAAAGTATGTATTTTGGTTTTGATTCTAATGGTTTAGATTCATTAATTTCACTTTTAAATCTTACACTTTTTGTTTTGCTAGTTGAAGCTTCATTTGTATCATATCCTAAGCCGGTTTTATCTCTTGATGATCTTTGAATGCTAATTAACCTTTTAAGTGATTTACTACTATTTTCAAATTTCTCTAGTTTATTTACTTCTTCCTTGAGTTGTTTATTTTCCTCTTCAATAACTAGACAATTTTTACAATCACTTAAATTTTCTTTGCCTTTTTCTAGATTATTTAGTTTAGCTTTCAACTCAATTATTTCATCTTTTAGTTGGTTATTGGTTTGTTTTAGTAGTTTGTTTTTAACTATTAATTTTTGTCCTACTTTGCATAGCATCCTATATTCGCTATCTAATTCTTTTTCGTCTAAGGATAAATTATCGTCACTATAGTACTCGGTTTCGGAACTTACCTCGTCGGATGCCTTGGCCATGAGACACTTCTCTTCTCTTGTTGTCTCTTTCTCATCGGTCTCACTATCGCTCCATGCTCCTCCGATGAAAGCTTTATAATTTTGACTTCTTGAAGCTTTTGGACATTCGCTAATGAGATGGTTTGGATCTCCACATTTGAAGCACTTCCTCTCGCTTTTCCCATTCTTGTCGTCCTTGATTCTATGCGAAGCTTTTCTTTCTTCAAATGGTTGTCTAATGTATCTTCCTCGTCTTTTGAAGAATTTCTTGAAGTCTCTCACCGCCATAGCGTATTCTTCATTATCACTTTCGGATGTCGAGTATTCTTCATCACTTAAGTCCTTCTTAGCTTTCAATGCAATTGACTTGCTTTGCTCTCTTTTTCCTTTAACCATTTCAGAATCTTTCTTTATTATCACTTCATGCACTTTCAAGTTTCCAATTAGCTCGTCAAGTGGTAAAGTTGATAGATTCTTTGATTCTTCAATAGCCGTCACCTTAGCGCGCCACTTCGGATGGAGAGCCCTAAGAAATTTCCTTACAAAATTCTTGCTAGAAAAATTCTCATCAAGTGCTCTTAAACTTGTGATGATTGTGTTAAATCTAGCAAAAGCATTATCTATCGACTCCTTTTCCGGAATCGTGAATTGTTCATATTGTTGTACAAGAAGATCTATTTTATTATCTTTGACTTGACTATTACCTTGGTGAGTGATTAATAAAGAATTCCAAATTTCTTTTGCGGTATTACACATGAAAATTCTTTCGTATTCTTTGCGTGGTAACGCATTATAAATAACTATTTTAGCTTCATTATTTTTAGCAAGTTTCTTTTTCAAATCATCGTTTTGGTTTTCATAAGAAACAAGTTCATTCTTTTTAGTTTCCAAATTATATTGTATAGGAGGAAAGTCACCATTAGTAATAACATGCCAAAGATCTAGATCCTTTGATTTCACATAAGTTTCGAATCGATTTTTCCAATATAAAAATCCCTAATCAAAACGTAGAGATATCGAAAAATATAAATAACGTTTTTACGCATTATTTATGTCAACACATCATTTATGAAGCTTAAACGTTCTCATCCACAAGAAAGTTGATTTTTGCTCGTAAACGCAAAATGAAGGATCATTCCGAGCAAATATCAGGGAAGTTTTTCTGTTCTAATTCTTTTATTTTCCAGTTTTTAACCTTTAACACAAACAACGAGGACGTTGTTTAACTTAAGCGGGGGGGATGGAGAATTAGAACGCTTACTTGTCCAAACTTTTTCAAAATATGCTTAAAATGCACTTAATTTATCAAAATTTAAAATTTTTAGCATGTTTTTGTTTAAGTCTAAATTACATAGCCGCACACATAACCTTATTTTTTTGCCTAAAATCAAAAACTTTAGTATGCTGGTGACTTGTAAACTTTAGAACTTGGCTTGTATACTATTCGAGACCACCATAATGAGTATTATCGACATAATTGGAGTGACTTTTCTAACTTGGTAAATTTCTAGGATTACACCCAAAAAGCCTTTATATGTTATGTGATATTAACTAACTACACTGGTTAGTTAACCCCCGTATAAACCCTTTTGTTTACTCTCACTTTTAGAGTAAGATACCCCTAGAAAAACCCTCAGAGCCATTCCTTTCGTTTCTTACACCTTTGTTAAAATGTTTCGTTACACTCTTACACCTTAGCCTACCCTGTAGATTGAAATCCGTGGTTAGTTACTATATGCAAAGTGTGTTTCCTTAAATTACCTGTGTTCGCGTGCGTAATTCATTATCTTTGGTTTGGTCGGAAAATTGCACAATGCAATTGAGTGAAAGTACATATTGTATATTTTTAGTTTATTTTTCGTGTGTTTACTACTTTCACTATTACAGTTATTTCTGAAAGTTATGAAAAGTATGGAAAAATTATCTAGAAAAATCGTGATAGAAAAATTTGTGAAAGTTTACACAGTAAAAAAAAATCGAAAAAATAGAAAAGAAAAAGAAATAGAAGAAGTTGGAAGTTTGTTTTAACCAACTTATGTAAAGTTTTGTAAAGTGGAAGATATCACCACTATTTGTTGTTGTATATTATATTTATGGATTGAATGGGAGTTGGCCGTTATGGGAACGCCAACTAAGGTTATTCTTTGTTTAAGTTATGAAAAGTATGGAAAAATTATCTAGAAAAATCGTGATAGAAAAATTTGTGAAAGTTTACACAGTAAAAAAAAATCGAAAAAATAGAAAAGAAAAAGAAATAGAAGAAGTTGGAAGTTTGTTTTAACCAACTTATGTAAAGTTTTGTAAAGTGGAAGATATCACCACTATTTGTTGTTGTATATTATATTTATGGATTGAATGGGAGTTGGCCGTTATGGGAACGCCAACTAAGGTTATTCTTTGTTTAAGATTTTATTGAGTATAATTCATGTCTACCTAAAGCGTGAGTTACATGAGTCAAAAGCGTGAGTTATTCAATGATATGAGTCTTATTCATGGGATGGTTGGGAAAGTAATTAACCATACTTAGGATTAATCTATTTGTTTTGTTCATTTTTTCATTTTACACCAATTTATATCCTAAATGTTATCCCTACCCAACCGTATCATTATATTCGTTGTTAGCTTTCAATGCATCCGGATATGATGATGGCCAAGTAAGAATATTGAATGTATGAATAAGGTAGTGACCATCCGAGTTTTAGATTAATCAACTATCATGCCAGCGATCTAGTGTGTGACTTGGTGACCATCCGTTATGCAAATAACGCGCGAGCGATTCAAGAAGTGCACTAGTGACCATCCGTTAGTTGAAGCCTCGAGGACTCGTGCCAGCGATCTGCTAAGTTTGTGCAGGAGATGTTCAAACGAAGCTAGGTTCAACCCTTAAGCCTCAAAACCCTTTTTACCGCTTTAGACTTGTTACTCCTTGGCTTTAGTGGGGAAGATGCGTATACTTGTCAAGCTTATAATAGAATGTTCGTCACAACTAGCAACTAAACGATTTAGAATTGTTTTTATATTGAAAAAATTATTTTGTTTCTACTTCGTTAAGTGGTTGGTTGTGTGATTATGATGAAACGAATATGTGCTTAATTATTAAAAATAAATCCTAATACCTTTTAGGATACATTTTCATAAGATTAAATCTAAGGTTTACTTGGGGACAAGTAAAGTTCAAGTGGGGGGATATTTGGTGAACTCAAATAAGTACATTTTATCATCATCATTTATCCTATTTATTTAACTTGTTTTACTTTATTATGAATGAGAATCGGTGCTTTAATGTTTACTTTAGTGATTCTCAGGTAAAAACAGGTAATAGGTGAAATTTGGCGATTTTGGACTAATTATGGAGCAAAATGAGCAAGATGTCAAAAGTCTACTGAAATCCAGAAGATGCGCCTTATCTCACTCAACAGATACGCCGCAATATCATATTTAGATGAATTCGAAGACCATTGCCTGACTTTGAAGAATGCGCCGCATGGAATTATACCATGCGCCGCATATGAAACTTTGGTCAAAGAAGAAGATAAAGCTCGTTAAACTCCAGATGAGCCGCATTATACAATTAACATACGGCGTATCACTATCAAGACTTCACCAGAAATAATCCAAGACAACTGAAGGACATGCGCCGCATACAAGAATCAAGATACTCCGCATCTAAAGGCGGTGTACGAATATTCTAGAATATATTAATCTTGGACCCCACGCGAAGTTAAGTCAATGCGCCACATCTACTTACTCAATGAGCCGCATCGATCCCTCAGACAGAAACTATAAATACCCCAAGACCTAGACGAATTTGGTGTGCACTATAACCCTATGGAGTCGAATTCAGACGAACAAGCAACACAAGACACGCCCCAAACGAAGATACTAGAGCTGTAAGAAGGTACAACATGTATTCAATTAATTAAGTAGTTTTGTTTTATTGTAATAGTACGCTTTAATTCATCAGGATTGATGGCCGGTAGTATGTGAGTGCGCAAAATCATATGCCCGCCTTAAAATTGCTTTCCCATCAATTAAGGTTTATATGTTTGACATCTTTGGTGAATTTATATTAGTGCATTGATAACCTCTGTGTCTAGCTGAGCACTGCTTGGGCTGTCATACCCCTTCCTGGCCTATTTAATCTGACGTCTTTGGATAAATAGGATAGTCATAAGTAATCATTAAGGGTTTACTCGCCGATATAATGAAACCAACAAGAAAGGTTTAACTAATATACACAACATATAAAACTAGCAATAAAACAAGTGACAAGCTACTTAATTATCAGGACAGGTCTTCTTGTAATCTCTATTATCTATCTGTGTACGTGTATGTTATTCGTTGATTCGTGCTCATTAGTTTAATTTACTGTTTAATTAATAACCAAACTGTGCCAGTCTCTCAGGCTGAACCCCCTTGCATTAGATTAGGCTGTAAAACTAACTTAGGATATTAAAATACTGATTAGGATATAATACGTTCCACTCTTAGTGATCGACACTCTACTTACCATTATATACAAACTGACCGGGTACACTGCTCGTTAAGTGTGTGTGTTATTGATAAGTCGGCTAAATATAAATTTAAAACTTGAGTAGGCATTAATACTGCTAAACCGCAACGACACATCACGCGCATCAGCAACCCTGTTAAAGGATGCGACATATCTTTTATTCTGATTCATACTAATTTCATGCACGATACGGCACATCCTCTTCCATAGTATGCGACGTATTGACTGACCTGATGATTTTCAATTTTTATTTTTATTTTTTATTTTTACTAACTACTAATGAATTATGCAAGTTTGAACCTTCTTAACACAGGTGTGTTAAAGTCTTGGTGGTATAATAGATTCCTGTACTTTCTGTAGAAACATCATTCATTGAGCTTAAACGTTTCTCATCCACAAGAAAGTAGATTTTGCTCAATAAATGCATAATGGAGGATCATACCGAGCTAATCTTAGGGGAGTTTCTACATTCTAATTCTTTTAATTTCCAGTTTTTAACTTTCAATACAAACAACGAGGACGTTGTTTAACTTAAGTAGGAGATGGAGAACTAGAACGCTTACTTGTCCCAAACTTTTCAAAATATGCTTAGAATACACTTAATTTATCAAAATTTAAAAATTTTTAGCATGATTTTATTTAAGTCTAAATTACACAACCGCACACATAACTTTATTTTTCCAAAAATTAAAAACTTTATTGTGCTGGTGACTTGTAAACTTTAGAACTTGGCTTGTATACTATTCGAGACCATCATAATGAGTATTATCGATATAATTGGAGTGACTTGTCCAACTTAATAAATTTCTAGGATTACACCCAAATAGCCTTTATATGTTATGTGATATTAACTAACTACATTGGTTAGTTAACCCCCGTATAAACCCTTTTGTTTACTCTCACTTTTAGAGTAACATACCCCTAGAAAAATCCTCAGAGCCATTCCTTTCATTTCTTACACCTTTGTTATAATCTTTCATTACACCCTTACACCTTAGCCTACCCTGTTAGATCGGGAAATTGCACAATGCAATTGGAGTGAAAGTATATATTGTATAATTTTTAGTTTATTTTTTGTGTGTTTACTACTTTCACTATTACAGTTATTTCTGAAAGATATGGAAAAATTATCCGGAAAAATCGTGATAGAAAAAAGTTGTGAAATTTTACACATTTATGTTAGTTAAAAAAATCGAAAAAAATAGAAAAGAAAAAGAAAGAGAAAAAGTTGGAAGTTTGTTTTAACCAACTTATGTAAAGTTTTATATTAAGTGGAAGATATCTCCACTATGTGTTGTTGTATTATATTTATGGATTGAATGGGAGTTGGTCGTTATGGGAACGCAACTAAAGTTTATTCTTTGTTTAAGATTTTATTGAGTATAATTCGTGTCTACCTAAAGCGTGAGTTATATGAGTCAAAAGCGTGAGTTGTTCAATTATACGAGTCTTATTCATGGGATGGTTGGGAAAGTAATTAACCACACTTAGGATTTTAATTTATTTGTTTGTTTCTTTCTATTTTACACCAATTTATATCCTAAATGTTATCCTTACCCAACCGTATTGTTATATTCGTTGTTAGCTTTCGAACATCCGGATATGATGATGGCTTGGTGAATATATTAAATGTATGAATGAAGTAGTGACCATCCGAGTATTAGATTAATTGATTAACGCGCTAGCGATCTAGTGTATGACTTGGTGACCATCCGTTATGCAAATAACGCGCCAGCGATCCAGGAAGTGCACTAGTGACCATCCGTTAGTTGAAGCGTCGAAGACTCGCGCCTGCGATCTAATAAGTTTATACTGGAAATGTTTAAACGAAGCTAGGTTCAACCCTTAAGCCTCTAAACCCTATTTACCGCTTTAGACTTGTTACTCCTTGGCTTTAGTGGGGGAGATGCGTATACTTGTCAAGCTTATGATAGAATATTCGTCACAACTAAGCAACTAAACAATTTAGAATTGTTTTGATATTGAAAATTTATTTTGTTTCTACTTCGTTAAGTGTTTGGTTGTGTGATTATGATAAAACGAATATGTGCTTAATGATACAAATAAATCCTAATACCTTTTAGGATACATTTTCATAACTTTAATCTAAGGTTTACTTGAGGACAAGTAAAGTTCAAATGGGGGATATTTGATGACATCAAATAACTACATATTATTGTCATCATTTATCCTATTTATTTGACTTGTTTTATTACATTATATATGAGAATCGATACTTAATTGTTTAATTTAGTAATTCTCATGTAAAAACAAGCAATTGGTGAAACTTGGCGATGTTGGACGAATTATGGAGCAAAACAAGCAAGATGTCAAAAGTCTACTGAAATCCAGAAGATGCACCGTATCTCTATCAACAGATACGCCGCAATATCATACTTAGATGAATTCGAAGACCATTGCCTGACTTTGAAGAATGCGCCGCATGGAATTCTACAATGTGCCGCTTATGAGACTTTGGTCAACGAAGAAGATCAAGCTTGTTCTACTCCAGATACGCCGCATTGTACTTCTAACATACGGCGTATCACTATCAAGACTTCACCATATACAATCCAAGACACTGGAGGACATGCGCCGCATAAAGATTCAAGTTAGGCCGCATCTGAAGACGGTGTACGAATATTCCAGAATATATTAATCTTGGACCCCACGCGAAGTTAAGTACATGCGCCGCATCTACCNGAAGAAGATCAAGCTTGTTCTACTCCAGATACGCCGCATTGTACTTCTAACATACGGCGTATCACTATCAAGACTTCACCATATACAATCCAAGACACTGGAGGACATGCGCCGCATAAAGATTCAAGTTAGGCCGCATCTGAAGACGGTGTACGAATATTCCAGAATATATTAATCTTGGACCCCACGCGAAGTTAAGTACATGCGCCGCATCTACCCATGTCATGCGCCGCATCGTACCCTCTGACAGAAAATATAAATACCCCAAGACCTAGACGAATTTTGTGTGCAACATAACCCTAAAGAGACGAACTCAGTCGAAGAAGCATCACAAGACACACCCAAATCGAAGATATTAGAGCTGTAAGAAGGTCCTGCATGTATTTAATTCATTAAGTAGTTTTGTTTTATTGTAATAGTATGATTTAATTCATCAGGATTGATGGGCTGACATCGGCCACCAAACTGCACCCCTTAATATTGCTTTCCCATCAATTAAAGTCTGTATGATGATGTCTTTGGTGACTTATATTTGTGCATTGATTACGTCTGTGTTTAGCTGAGTCTTCTGGGCTACCATACATGTTTCTCGCCTATTTAGCTGATATCTTTAGATAAATAGGATCATCATAAGTAATCATTAAGGGTTTGCTCGCCGATATAACGATCCAACGAGAAAGGTTTAATTATATGCACTTCATATAGAACTAGCAATAAAAAAAGTGAGAAGCTACTTAACTATCAGGACAGGCCTTCTTCTGCTTCTAACTATCTATCTGTGTACGTGTTTGCTATTCGCTGATTCGTGCTCATTAGTTTAATTTACTGTTTAATATAACCCAACTGTGCCAGTCTCTCAGGCTGAACCCCCTTTCGTTAGATTAGGCTGTAAAACTAACTTAGGATATTAGAATACTGATTAGGTTAACTAGATAATACGTTCCACTCTTAGTGATCGACACTCTACTTACCATTATAATTATACTGACCAGGAACATTGCTCGTTAGGTGTGTGTGTTATTGATAAGTCGGCTAAATATAAATTTAAAACTTGAGTAAGCATTAATACTGCTAGACCGCAACGACACATCGCGATCGCATCAGCCGGCCTACTCCAAGTAGGGTACTCATCATAGGGTATCTCATAATAATGTAAATATTGCTTTAGGAAATCCAAAATCTGATTAGGATTTGCATCACATGATAGTGTGTGTTAATGTTTGCTTTTATCATATAAAATAACAAAATAAATAGTAACCGGTCACTATCATTGCTAATTTGAGTGTAATGTTAAATTTCACTTTGACAATGAAACAAGCTACTAGGTGACATCAAGGCTTTTATTCCATTGGTTTTGTAACTTAAAATAAAGAAACTACATGACACTCGAGTCCTGACGCCTTACAATATGAAAGAATTCATATACACACCTACATAAAAAAAATTCAAAAAAGTTGATAACTAGCAAAGTTGATAGATACATAATATTACCTAACGAACTATATAGGTTCTTTACTTAACATACATCAAGAGTAACACACTCGAAAACTTAGTAATTAGAAAATTGACAGCTTCTATTACAAGATGATAGGAGGATGAACTCCACCCAAGTTTAATATAAACTAAAGGCATAAGTTCTCTAACCTTCTTCCAATGTCTAAATTTCAAACATAACAACGTGCCTCATGTCCATCATATGTGCTACTATATTTCTTGTTGACTTATTCATTATATTCAACAAACTCTTTTGTATCTGGATAATAGTTTGAGATGTCTTATGCATTATTTTCGGGAAATATTTGAGGTTGTTTACGTCTAATTGAGATTTCTGAACATATAACAACAATTATAGTTGCGGGCGCCACCAATATGTATAATAAAGTGAGACTACTAGCATCAAGCCTTTGCGGAAGGATCTGAGCTGGTTGTGTTTGAGTAGAAGTTATAATACGAAGGTATTTTTTCTTCATATGGTCAAAATTTGGACTTTCGATAACCTTTACAATAGCCCTCGAAAACTCTGGTTGTAAATTAGATCCACGAGAGAAAGCCTGAAATTATTGAACATATTATCCTTTAAAACTTAATAAGCACTAAACTTCATGCTTATTCATGGATTAAGCACATATTAATCCTCAAGCCATAGGTAAACAAAATATTTGACATAAATTTTGAAAGGAGAGTAAAGACTCACGAAACCAATTCCAGGTTCCTCGAGCAGTGGTCCAATCTTTTTGTAACTGTCTCCATACGTTGCAAGGAAAATGTCAATGAATGGTCCCTAATCAAAAATGGCATTCACAATACCCTTATCTAAACCAGTTTTATATTCTTCCAGGCTTGATAACGGTTTTAGTTCATCTATAGCGGCTGAAACTATTTCACGATCAGCTGCAAAATCTTTAACAACATAACCATCTTGATATCCAAATACATGATAATGATTTGGCAGTTTTGCTTGTAGTTGATTTACTATCAACCATGAGGATAATGATGCTGTGAATATCTGTATTACTATGAAGATCATACTTAGCCATATAACAAGAACAAACTTAGTGCACCTGTTGCGTATCCTTCCTACAAAATCAAGAGATATTTTGTTTCATTAGTTTAGTTTTTTTTATTAGGTAGGTTCGTTGATTCTTCATAATTAGTATAAAACAAGTAAGTGCATATGTATTTGAAAGCCATAAATATGTAGCTATGTACCTTCATAGAAGAAGAGTACTGAAATAGGAAACCAGATAACCATAAGTGCTTGTTGATATATAGGAACTGTAAGTTCAGAGTTTCCTGCACTATATTCCAAACGGGTAATAGCAATGCCAATAAATATAAAAGCAACAGCTATAGTAAGCCAAAGACTGTTCGAGAAAGGTTTTATTAAAGTCAGCACAGTTTGGCTCCATTTTTGTGCAGTGGTCAGAAGCATGTAAACTTCAGAGCTCATATATGGAATTGTGAAATCAACATACTGTGTTCTATATGCTGAAATACTTATGTCTCCTGCAACGGCTTCACACTCCTTTACAATCAAAGATAGTAAGGTTACAATTACTATTATCAATGATGAATTGTAGATGATGACTCATAATATGTTATTTATCACATTAATATTCGATGAATGAAAGTATTCACCTAAATCAAATAATTGAGGGAGCAGTTATTCCTAGAAATTGTAAGTTCATTTGATAGTTGGTGTTAATCTGATTAATTATTCAAATATATAAGCAATCAACTCTACTGTTAGGAATACGCTTTTTGTATAAGAAAGATTCGGTCACCCCAGATATGATTAAGCATTTTTTAGCTCGTAATAGTTACAATAGTTAGTTAAACGTAGTTTAGAAGTAGATTAGTTCGCGGAAGAAGGACAGGTCGTTACCCACTGTATACCTGATTCGCAGCCCAAGTGGCACGCCCTAGTGGCAAAACCCATGTACATATAAGCCCTCTCCATCCTTGGAGAGGGTAAGGCTTCTCTCATAATCTATTTTCTTTTTTTTGGTTTTCTCTCTAAGGCTTCACCTCTTTCTCTCTCTAACTTTCTCTCTCTACATTTCTTTCCTTTCTCTCCTTCTTGATAACGAACCTAAACCACAAGTATGAACGTGTTTGTGATGTTATCTAGTGATATACAATTGGTATCAAGAGCCATGGTTACATCCTAGGGATCATAGGACTTGTGGTGTATGGTTTGTTTTGGTTTCTATTAGTTTAGGGTGGTTTTTCTTATTTTTGAGCTTGGTAGTGGTGATTCTTGTGTTCTTTCTTATACTTCTTAGATTAGAGGGGTTAGATTCACCTAGTTTATCAGTTGGTTTGGNGGTCTTTACCCACTGTATACCTGATCCGCAGCCCAAGTGGCACGCCCTAGTGGCAAAACCCATGTACATATAAGCCCTCTCCATCCTTGGAGAGGGTAAGGCTTCTCTCATAATCTATTTTCTTTTTTTTGGTTTTCTCTCTAAGGCTTCACCTCTTTCTCTCTCTAACTTTCTCTCTCTACATTTCTTTCCTTTCTCTCCTTCTTGATAACGAACCTAAACCACAAGTATGAACGTGTTTGTGATGTTATCTAGTGATATACAATTGGTATCAAGAGCCATGGTTACATCCTAGGGATCATAGGACTTGTGGTGTATGGTTTGTTTTGGTTTCTATTAGTTTAGGGTGGTTTTTCTTATTTTTGAGCTTGGTAGTGGTGATTCTTGTGTTCTTTCTTATACTTCTTAGATTAGAGGGGTTAGATTCACCTAGTTTATCAGTTGGTTTGGCTAGATCTCACATTTGTGAAGTGTACGATTGTGTTTGGACCATTTTCTTGGCAGCCGTTTGCTCCTTGGTAAAGTTCTTCTTAGCAGCGGTTAGTTTGAGTTTCAGCGGTTAAGTATTAGCGGTTAGTACATCTGGTCAGCGAACATAACGCTGTACTTTGTACTGTTTCAGCGGTTACCTTCCAGCGGTTTACTCCTCAGCGGTTACTTTACTAGCAGTTACTCTGACAGCGGTTACTATTGCCAACGGTTTAATAGTCAGCAGTTACTATTCTAGCGGTTAATATTCCAGCGGTTAGTATTATCAGCGGTTTGCTCTTTCAGCGGTTACTTGTCAGTGGTTACTGTATCAGCGGTTTTCTCATCAGCGGTTACCAGATTCTAGCGGTTTGATTTGGATTCTAGCGGTTTGACAAAGTTGTAGCTTGACCAAAGTTGACATTTTACGTTTAAAACTTCAAACGGCCATAACTTTTGAACCGTAACTCCATTTTCAGCGAAATACCTGCCAAAACGACCGTGAGATCGAGGAGAATGACACACTGAATGATTTATCAATTCAGGCGAAGTTTTGAGGCCTAAAATCACTCCGGTGTGAAGTTATTGAAGTTTTAAGGTTTCAGACCATAATTTCACCATTGCAACTAGCATCAACCAAACCAAATCACACCAATGGTTGATAGCTCACTGATAGGTGATCAAGTTGTTGTGAGTTGACAATACGCTACAAGTTGAATAGTTCTGTGATTTGAGATTGGTTGCGATTTGAGTTGTTACAACTTGTCCAATAACAATCTGACGTTGCGAGTTGATTCTTGCAATTTGACTAATTGTGATTTGACTTGGTGTGATTTGACTCGTTGTGACTAAACTTAGATAACTTACTGTACCTTGCAAAGTTTATCATCTCTCACTCAATCACCAAAGTACTTAGCATCTTCACACGGTTTCTTCTAGAATTGTAAAATCCCGTGCATAATCACATCATGTCCTCTACTTCAGACTCTGCCAAATCAAAGATACTCAGATTGTACGAGATGATTAAACATAAGATTCCCAAAAATATAAAATAGATAAACGTGTATGATTATGTGTGTGCCAATGGGGATTCTTTGTGCTCAAATTCACAAGAGAATGAAGTGCAACAGCCACAACAAGTGCATCATGTTGGAAATGAAAGCTGCATAGAATGTTTTCAACAACTTCACTCACACCTCTCAGTACTTGTTAAGGGAACTCAATTCATAATGGGATACGAACGTGCATTTGCAACACTCTTTGGTCAAGATGTTCAGATCTTCACAGACATAATGATTCTTAACTTAGATCAATTGCAACAACAACTTGACCAAGGATTATCTTCCAAAACTGGATCCATTGCTGCTCTTAGTGTACTCAACAAACAACTACAAATGTTCTTTGAGTCAAAACTCACTCTGGAGTATGACTATTTTAGTGAGATGACTAGAAGCTGTTTTGCTAAACACACGGGAATTGAGGTTGACACGTTCAGAGATACACTCATCCAACACATGGGTGATGTTAAAACGTTCATTGAGGAAAGAGCACAACACAGACACTTGGATGACGAGAAAGTGAAGGGATCTCTGGTACAGTCATGTGATGGTATTGATGATTCGGGTAAAGCATTGGATGTTGGGTTAGGTGTCACGATGAGTAAAGAATCAGAGAATGTTAAGCTTGACACTACCACCAGTTCTGTGACTCTAGTCACCCATGGCATGAATGCTGAATCTAGACCGGTTAATGAACAAATGTCATGTGCTGAGGTACCCTTAACTGTTCAACATAATGTGCTCTCTAATGAACGGGAGCATACTGATCAAATCAAACTCATTTATGACACAAATTTGTTGGAAAAGACTGATAGCAATACCATGTCTAATTCAACAAATATAAGTCATAAAGGGGAAGAAAGTGATCAGGATGCTGAATGTGATAAATTGTTAAGTTTTGTGTTGACGGCTGATGCTTTTAAATCAAATGATATGGTTGATAAAGAAACTTTTAATGAACTTTCAAAGAGATTTTTGCAACTTGAAAAACATTGTATTTCACTTGAAATCGCAATGCAACAAAAGGAAGAAAGTTTTCAGACTAATCAACCATGTAAAAATTCGGAACTTCCTGATTTCCGTGAATTCTTTATGATTAATGATTTGAAATCTCGGCTAGAAACAAAGAACTTGACAATCAAAAACCTGAAAAACCGTATTACTGAATTGTGTGATATGTGTAATGAAGTTAAAGCTAAACATGACTGCGCTGTTATTGAATTGGAACATAATGTGGCTAATTTACTTGCAAAAAATGAGACTTTGAAACATCAGTGTAATGAATTGTGTGAATCTATCAAAGATACTAAAACTAAGACTTTAGAACACATAACCTCTTTGACTGCCAAAAATGATGATTTCAAAGCTCAACTTCTGGAAAAGGGTTTCACAATTGCAGCCTTAAATAATGAGCTAAGAAAAGCAACAGGGAATAGTGTGAACTCTAAGTTTGCAAAACCATCAATCTTGGGGAAACCAGTTTCTCAATCATATAGAAACCAATCCGTTGTTAGGCAACCGACTGCTTTTAGATCTGAACGACCAATATTTTCAATAACACGGTTTGCCTCCCAAGTTGATGCTGAACCAGTTTTGTCAAAACTAGTCACTCCACATTATTTACCTAAGATCATTGCTTCCGGTACAGTTAAGCCTCAACAAGTAGTCACTCCAGCTCTCAGCTCCTCTAGGATTAGTACGAAAACAGTGTCAAACCAAGCATTAAGGTTCAAAATTCTTATAATATAAATGACTTGGACAGGAACTATAATCTAGAACAAGCTAGGAAAAGGGCACTGCTTCATAAGGATGGAATCTTAGGTTCACAACCTTGTATGATGCCTCCTAGGTTATTGAGGTACACTGCTAAGATTCAACCGGTTAAATATAGGAATAACGTTACGTCTTCCACTGTGCATAAGACACTTAGCAATCCTAGATCTTGCCAAAAGTGGAAGCCAACTGGTAGAATTTTTAAGAACGTCAGACTTAAGTAGTTACCTACCGGAAAATTGCTCACTAATGGCAATACCATGGTTGATCGTGAAACCCCTAAGGGTTTGGATACTGTTGTCACTAACCCATATATATGCAATCAAATTTGTGATGTTAGTGCAGGTAGTCCTTACTCAGTTGCATGTACATCAATCATTCACTACATGAGAAAACTCAAAGTCTGGAGGCCTAAAGCTATCATTTCTCCAGCTTCAAGAGTTTTGGAATGTCGATGTTGATGCATGTGCATTATGACCTCTGAATACATCAGTTCAGGCCTCGTTCTTCAATGACTATGACGTTTGAACACAACGGTTCAAGCCTCGTTCTTCAAAGACTATGACGTCTGTTCACATCAGTTCAGGCCTCGCTCTTCAACGACTATGACGTTTGAATACCTCAGTTCAGGCCTCGTTCCTCAATAACTATGATGTCTGAATACATCAGTTCAGGCCTCGTTCTTCATGACTATGATGTTTGAACACCGCAATTCAAGCCTCGATCTTCAGTTTCATCATTATGGTGTCTGCTGACAACACTTCAGGCCCCGTTCATCAATGAAAAGAAAGGTGTACAATTCAGTGCACCTTATCTTCGGAAGAAGAGAAATCTTCTTGGTTTTGATCATCTTCAACAACATGCTTCATGCTTTCTCCATGCTCGTTCATTCATCAAATGGATCTACCTATCTTTGTCCGAATTCTTATACACTTGGTCAATCAAAAATTACAACCTCGTTTGCAATTTTTGAGGGGGAGAAGGGTGAATGAAATACATGATTGATAGTATTTTTCATTCACTTGCTACTTGGGTGAATGAAATACTTGATTGATAGTATTTTTCATTCACTTGCTACTCAATCAAAAATGGCAAACTGCATTCGAAATTTTTGAGTGTATGCTTATACACTTACTTTGGATGCAATTTTTGGTTTTTGTGCGTATTCAATCAAAAATGGCAAACTTAGTGTGAATAAACTACATGATTGAGTGTATTTTTATTCACTTACTACATGATGATTGATGGTTGAAGAATGGTCATTCGACTCTCCTCAGACACCTAATGCTCCATTTACTAAGACTGGGATTTATGTTTTATAAATACTTCCAAGCTTCAAAGAAGGTTGAACATCTAGTTTCTGAAGCTCCTTCTTCGGTGTCTTTNCTACATGATTGAGTGTATTTTTATTCACTTACTACATGATGATTGATGGTTGAAGAATGGTCATTCGACTCTCCTCAGACACCTAATGCTCCATTTACTAAGACTGGGATTTATGTTTTATAAATACTTCCAAGCTTCAAAGAAGGTTGAACATCTAGTTTCTGAAGCTCCTTCTTCGGTGTCTTTGGCTCTTGGCTCATCTTCTTCCATCTCCATTGAGCAAGATGCACTAGTTTGAAGTATTTCTCAGAATACTCACGAAACCCTATCTCCAGTTATTCTTCAAGGTGTTGATGATGACTATCATGATAATGAAGCTGCACATGAATAATGACCCGTCTTCTGGTATTCCTTTCCCAAAACCGGACTCTGAAGAATCCCCTTCTTCACGGATTGTTGTTCCTTCTAATATGCACTCTATAAATCAACCACAAGAATGTAAAGAAAATGTCGGCTAAGATTTTGGAAATGGAATGTTAAGTGATCACAAGAGTTTACTTGGTATTGTTTATTTGAGATTGAAGTGAAATTTTACGGGTATGTGTACTTAGTATCTTCGGGATCCTTGTTCGAGCCTTTAATCTCTACATTGACGATGACTTGGGTATCTAGTTATTTTGGTAAATCTTCTCTTCTATTGCCACAAAATAACTATCACATTCAGTGTCACAACTCACACGAAGTTGTCGATAATCAAGAGGTGATGTACGTCTTATACTTGATGGTTGGATGGTTGTAGAGTATAGTGTACTTAGGGATTCGATGCATGAAGTCTCTACACCGCTCTTTGTCATACAATGGTGCAAGTTTAAGACACAAAAAAGGGGAATTCTACTTCATCTTCAAGTTGGGAATATTGGGTTTACTTCACAAAGTGGTCTTAGCAATAGCCGACTTTTCATAAGGGTTGATAAGATAGTCATAAGAGAGTTTTTCTGTAGCAGTTGATTCTCACAGGATACATCTAAACATATGTTGTTCTTCTCACAAAATTTCAAGTTGTATGTGCATATAAAGTGTGGCTGATTCTAAAGTATCAAAAATAGCAAAGGGGAAGGAGACATACATCGGAACGCACAACGAATACACGTGATGAGCTTTATAATTCTTCCTAATTGAAGTTATTCCGGGAAGTTAAATGTCATAACCGCAGAGAAGATCAGTGTTCAAACTCGTTCTTTTGGTGTATTATTCCTCCTACGTGGGGGAAGAGATGTAAGAAACAGTTTCTGATGATAAAAGAGGTACAAGTGTGCTTCAGGTTTTTGAGCTTCATATAATGAGACTGATTGCATCACTTCAACTACTTGGGGGAAGTGGTCTCTGGATACTTTTGGTATGCATTACTTCAGCCTCTCAGCTGGAAGAAAGATGAGAAGAACTATTCAAGCGTGAGATGATACTTTGCTAAGCTACCAAAGCCTTATAATGAGGAGGCTAAAAGTCGACGATTTGATGGTGCCTAGTGATTAACTCAGCTGTGAGATTCTAGTGATTTGTTAACTACTTGCGCTTGGTGAATTGTTGTAACTTAAGTCGTTTCGATTAGTCTTATTGTAATTTGACATTGTGGATTAATCCTTACGACTTGACTCATTACAATCGGATCTATTGTAACTTGACTTGTCGCGACTTGACACTTAGTGCAAATTGTGACCTATCCAAGATCTCACTCTAAGTCATAATCGCATATCACATCTTTCGGTTTCTTTTGTTGACTTTAGTAAAATCCCGGGAGAGAATCGATCTCTCGGTTTAAGTCACAAGAGTTGTAAAACTCCGCTTAAGATTATTTCATGGCATCTACAGCTTCAGGAATCTCAAAAGCTTTGGTGGTGAAAGTTTAAAAAGTGTTGATTACTGTCTTCTTCAACGTACCGACTAATTCTCTCTGTTTGGTACTCATGTCAACATCTTCTTAAACCAATCAGTAATTGCTCAGGGCTCAAGAATTTCATGAATGAGTTTATCGGGATAGTTAGATTCGGGAACTACCAGGTTGACACAATTATGGGTTATGGAGACTGTGTCGTCGGTGACTGTGTAATTTCTAAGAGAATTGGATGGTGTTGATCTTCTTCAAGGCAAACGTGTCACTACCGTGTACACCATCTCTATTTGTTCGGCTAGTCAACTGCGCTAACGAAAGAAGCATGCCCACAAACCCAATACTGTCAACATCTTCATAGGAGTTCTTCATACCCTACAAAATGACTACCAAGATCTGGAAAGGTTAAAAGCTAAAGCGATTGTTGAAATATTTGGTGGTTATGCTTCAGATCATAAGGGATGCCGAATCTACGACATACGAACCCGACAAATCTTGGAAACCATTCACGTCACATTCTATGAGCTGTCTGAGCAAATGGCTTCTGCACACATCAGTGTAGGACCCGCTTCTAAACTTTTGTCTTCTGAACCAACCAGTTCAGTTGTTGTATAGTATCCCACTCCTGCATGTACCTTATGTACCATCTACCGATAAGGATTTGGAGATCTTGGCTAATCAAGTGGTTGATGAATACTTTGAGCCGCCAATTGGTGATACACCGGTACCACCAGCCATCGCAGCTCATGTTCCAAACGATCAAAATGGTCCATCTTGTTCTACTTCAATGGCTCAAGACGCTCCATCAGCAAGTCATTCATCAACTTCATCATACATACAATCTCCTTCCGTACATCAAGGTACTGCAGTCGACGAATCGTTTGAAGTAAATCCATCTGCTCCACCTGATGTTGCTCCGTTCAAAGACACATTTGCTCCTGAATCTTCTTCTAAAGCTTCTTCTTCAGGAGATCTTAACACAAGCACATCAGTGTCCTAACCACAACCACATGATCTTCACTATAATGGGAATTCTACTCAACCGGTGTCCACTCGAAGGCATCTGGACACACTTGCCTTATGGTGCTTTTATAATTCCATACAATTCTATCATCTCTAAGTATGGGAATTGGCACCATCTCCAGACTGTACAATGATTATTGTTCTTAGATGGATCCTAAGTGAAATCTGATGAGCATGATGACGTTCTGAACACAAGGCAAGGGTTGCTGCTAAGGGTTATCATCTAAAGAAAGGCATTGATTGTGAGGAATCGTTCACTCAGAGTGTTTCTATCGAAGTTATCAGAATGGTTCTCGCCAATGCTGCAAGTCTGGCAAATGGATTCTCCAGTGATGTGGTGGAACTTCACTTCGCAAGGACAGAGTTTCAGCTGGCAGATTTCTTCACTAAAGCACTTCCTAGAGAACGGTTTCGAATTTATTCTCTAGCAACTTGGTGTGGAGAATCTCATGCCAGTAACACTCAAAAGCCTTCAGGAAGAGAATGAGGAGTAATGGATTCGCTTCAAATATCCTTGCATATATATATATATTTTTAAAACCCATAAAAGAAAAATACAAAAATATAAAACCTATAAAACCCATAAAAATCTGAAAAATAGAAAATACCAAAAATAGTTTATTTTCTAAGGCAGGTCTTCTGGCATCGATAACATTTACAGTCCTAGAAATATCATTTAATAATGACACGGGTCTTTAGGTGAAGTTCGAACAGAAGTTCAAAATGTTTTCAAAACATGCCTTATATGGCTTGCAGTTATTTCAGACTGCAACCCGCGCTTAAAATTATGGCTTGCAGTTATTTCAGACTGCAACCCGCGCTTAAAATTATGGCTTGCAGTTACATCAAACTGTAACCCGCGCTTAAAATTATGGTTTGCTATTACTTCAGATAGCAACCCGGTTTTCAAAGTCCGTGAAAAACACGTTACCATGTTTTCACTGTGTGCGGATTATCCGAAAAGTTGTACGCTTCAGTGCAACCTTTCTAGTGAAAGAAGAGAAGTCTTCTTTTCCCAAAATCTCTTTCTTCTAAAATTCTTCAAAAGAGATTTTGTGGTGTACAAGGTGCCCATCGGTCTTAAATTTTCTCGAATACGTTACCACTCATTTTAATGGCTATTAAACGTTAAAATTGAAAACGGGCCATTAGTTGAGGGGGAGCGTAGTTGCTCAAAATTTCTACACCTTTAAAAGCTTTGTGCACCAGCCACAGTGAAATTCAAAAAGTGTCTCAAAATCAGTAAAAGTTTAAAATCTTCTCACATTTCTCTCCAAAGCTTTTTCGAAAATCATTTAAATCAATTGGGATCACAAAATCTCAAAAGATTTGAAATTTTATGATCGGGGGAGAGAATGTGATTTAAATATGAAAACTGATTTAAAAGTGATGTTTTTTTTTTGGAACTAAAAAGAATGTTTTTGGACTTACGAGAACGCTCCCTTATGTGCTAAAATGTTAAATATTTTGGATTTTAATCAAAGCACATATTAAGGGGGAGCAAGTGATTAAATGTGATATTTTTGGACTTGAAAAGATGTTTGTTGGACTCAAAAGAACGCTCCCGTATGTGCTAAATTTTTTAAAGATTTTGAATTTTAAATCAAAGCACATATTGAGGGGGAGCAAGTGATTGAAAATGATGTATAAACGATCTCGAATGTAAGCTCACCCGTATGTGCCAAAGTTTTAAAAACTTTCAAAATTGATTCAATCAGTGTGCACATATTGAGGGGGAGCAAGTGGCTAAGAGTCTTTCGCGGGATTTTACAAAATCAAGTAGAAACCGTGAATGGATTATGACTCAGAATTTGACTCATGAATTGACGAAACATGAAAAGTCGTGAATCGAAAAGACTAGTCCTGGCCGGGTAATAATTTCAAGCTGGTCTAACCAGTGATGTAAACGTGTCTCGAAGAGGACTGGTCAAAGTAGATAGTACCGTTTCGAGAAACTCTTCTTAGATATATACTTTGACGGGTCTAACTTCCTTTTTAAGGAATGTTAACAACTTCAAGTTAGTTATTAGGGCTAGTTATCACCTAAAAGCTGATAATGGATCCCTTTAACTAAGCAACGTAAACGTGTCCCTCGGGTATATGTCTATTAAGAGCCGATCAATTCAAATAAGTGCAACTCACCCCGACATGTGCAAATTTCTTTCTTCCTATAAGCACATGTTAAGGGGGAGCATTTGAAAAATGATAAAACTCTCAAAGTGTTAACAAAATGTGTTTCTTAATCATAAACACTTTGAGAGAATTTTCAATGATTTGGTTATATGGCGATTGTGGAAAGATACCAAAAGACCGACCACTTTAATTTAATGCATGGAGTTATAAGGATGGTAAGGTTAGGTATATGTTCCCATGATCCACCAGAACCGGAGGGATCTTCCCAGGGACAATCCAATAGATAGATTAGAAGTCCTTAGGAATGATTGAAAAAAGGAGAAAAGTGAGAAAGGGAAGAGTGCCGACTGAGACTGAGCTAGGACTGGAACAAACCCAACAAGGTTCTAGTAATGAAGTCTCGGTAAGCACTGAAGGGGTTGAAGAATTAAAAAGAAATGAAATGAGAAAGGGTGAAAAGAAATAGCCCTCCAATTATTCAACCTTAGGGCAGAAACCGGGTTCAATTCATATGCTACTGATTGTTACCAAGGTAACATCGGTATTGAAGATAAAGACGTCATGGACCCAGTGACGCACTGCACTAAACCTCCCAGCCACTCAAGTTCTCTTAAAAGAGCTTGTTTCATTCTCACGGGGAACCGGTGTAAACTATCGACTAGTCTCTTAGAGCTAGTTGATATTGAAACAGGAGACCCCTCCCTAGTCTCCGAATAGGATAACCAATGTGCACTTATCGAGTCTAGAGCCAAGAGATGCATCAAAAGATCTCATAGGAACACTTGATACTTCTACACTGGTTGTTCAACATTAAGGACACCAGATGTAATATTTTGAGTCCTACGCAGATCTTAGCAATCTGCCGAGAACACTTATGAGGGAATATACATAAGTATTTCCCAGTGATTGAGTGGAAACTCCTGCCAGGGTCAACATCAAACAGCCCTGACAGCAGGTCACTTCGGTAATCTCTTGTGGGTTACGCTTAGTGTGTTCGGTGGTGTTCCAAAAGGTCTACAGTCGTGGGGTGATCTCCAGCGACTCACCTAATCGTTGGTGTACTTCGGTATGTCAGTGAAAGCCCTTTCGGGGGCATCCGATTAGGAACGGCCTTGGTAAGGATTAGAGAAAGTCTTCACACTATGCTGTTGACGATCTCGAAGTCCGAACTTGTAAGTGCCGGTATGTTTATTACTAACCAAGTTTTATGCAGCTCAACATACCAAACTTACCATGTTCACCACCATCACTCTAGTTCCACATGCTCATACCAACATCTAAAAGGAGACGTCAGAACTGTTCAACCGGGAAGATCTACTCAACAAAGATGTATGGGCATGTTGGAAAGGCGTAATCACACCAAAGACAAAGAAGTTGACGATTGATGCCGATTGCTGAAAAGATGCAGATTCATCATCTCATGCTTACACTTCAACATCATAACTTAAGATATCATGATCAAAGAATGGGCTTCGACTATGCTTCCACAACTCTGATGCAGAAGATCATGATCCAGAAAAGTGTAAGCATGACATCACAAAGACAATCACAACATCACAAAGAGACACATACACTCAAAGATGACTTGAAGCTAATTATATGGATGAAGAGCGAAGAGCAAAGTCAAAAGATCATCATATACATCAAGGAAGTCATCTTGAGTAGTTTATCCATGAAGAATCAACCACTACGAGCTACAAAAGAATCTACAAAGATCTCAATGCAAGAAGTCAAGAATATCTCCAAGTGGTGAATATTTCCAGGGGTGACCTCCCTTAGGGGGAGATTGTTAGGAATACGTTTTTTGTATAAGAAAGATTCGGTCACCCCTGATATGATTAAGCATTGATTAGCTCGTAGTAGTTACAACAGTTAGTTAAACGTAGTTTAGAAGTAGATTAGTTCGCGGAAGAATTAAGGACGGGTCTTTACCCACTGTATACCTGATCCGCAGCCCAAGTGGCACGCCCTAGTGGCAAAATCCATGTACATGTAAGCCCTCTCCATCCTTGGAGAGGGTAAGCCTTCTCTCATAATCTATTTTTTTTTTTTTTTGGTTTTCTCTCTAAGGCTTCACCTCTTTCTCTCTCTAACTTTCTCTCTCTACATTTCTTTCCTTTCTCTCCTTCTTGATAACGAACCTAAACCACAAGTATGAACGTGTTTGTGATGTTATCTAGTGATCTACATCTACTAATATTAGCGTACCTTGTCATCAATTTGCTGAACAAGCTGATCGTAGTAACCCAAAGTTTCATTATGTTCATTTATGAAGGGTACAAAAACAGGTTGAATCTTGTAAGGTAATTCTTGTAACACTAAGCAGAATATAGCTATGGAGAATCCTCCTTCCACTTTACCGTCTTTGTTGACATCTACGAACTCAGTGAAACATTTTTTCTTTGGCACCCTCACAGTCAATATCGGGCATTGCTTTGAAATTTGGTTGATATTATTATTCCAGTTCGTACCTAAAATGCCTTTATCGGCAATAAGTAGCAACAATAGGAATATTGGTAAAGCTGAAGATGAAAGAAGAAAAGAAATTTACAAATATAGTCAAAATTCATGCTACTTTGTAAATTTTGGACCAATTTATAGACATTATCGAACTAAGACTTTCGGTCCTCGTAGAACATGCAGCTCCTGCATGGATCTATTGGATCTGCGACCTCCTTGCATGCTTTTACATGGACCAAAAGAACAAATTCGAAAGGCCTGCAGAATAGGCCTGAAACATGCAAAGTCCTATCAATTTTGTCTCTTGTTGTAAATTTCTCAAAAAGCGTTGATAATATCATTCACACTTACAATTGGATATTATGATATGCAAGGTCATAAAAGACATAGCCATGGCGTGGCGGCATGGCCGCACCTCAAGCCTTACGCGTCATGGTGGAGCCTTTGCGTTTCTTAAGGCGTCACTAAAGTGGCAAACAAAATATTTATATATTTTTGTATTTATAATTTGAGGCGAGTTATATTACAACCCAAACATTTCTCGCGTACCAAGGGACGCATCCAAAGCGTCCATCAACATTCAATCCAACGGTCCAGATTAAAAAGGAATAAAAAAAAACTGCTAATAAAACACGGGAGGGTATAACTGTCATTTATTGTGAAACTATCTACCCCCTAAACTCCCGCTACTCACATAACTTCAATTCATTCTCTCACACTCAAAACACACACTCAAAAAACACACACAACTCACAAAAACCGATCAAAATCATAGATATCCGTGCGTAACCGTCCCCTAGATCTGAAAAACAATACAAACTCCATAAAAATGAAAAATAAAGACGCCGACGACACTGTAATGAAACAATACATGACGGACACGGAGACCGAGGAGGAAGACGACGAAACTCCGACACCAAAACCGACTAAAAAACCGTCTAAAAAACGGTTTTCAGGTATAATAATCAACTTTTTTTCCATTTACATCTTTTTTTACTCGCCATTACTATTTTTTATGATTAAATAATGATGACAACTGTTTATAGAGTTTATGATGAAGATGTGTATGATAGATAGTTAGATATCAATGTTTAATGAGTTTATGATCATATTGATGAGATTTTATTGAAAAAATGTTATTAGAAGTAAGGTTTTAAGTGTTTACAGAGATTTTGTTGATGTTATTGATAATTTAGTGAAGAAAAATGTGATAGAAGTAAGGTCTAAGACATGCACATGGTCGTAGACAAACACAAACCGTTCGGCTATGTTTCGCCAACGACTAAGCGTTTTTTTAAAATATAGACAGTTTATGTTGATGTTACTCTTGTTTAACGGTTGAAATGTTTGGCTTAAATAAAGGCATAGCCTTCGGCTATGCCTTCATTTAAGACAAACACATAACCTTCGGCTATGTGTTAGTCTACAGTTAACAATTTGGCTATGTGACTAATATTCTACTGAAATATCACATGTGATATGATATATCACATGTGATATACTTTGTATCACATGTGATATATCATATCACATGTGATACATAGTATATCACATGTGATATACCATGTATCACATGTGATATATCACATGTGATATGATATGTTTGGGAATTACGTGTGATATGATATAATATATCACATGTGATATGTTTGGGAATTACATCTTATAATTGGAAATTTATATGTGTAAATGCAGAAACAAAAGAAAAGGTCAGCGATAGTGATGTCAATGATGCTATGAAAAATGTTTCATCAATCCCGTTCCTATCAGAAACTTCAAAAGCAACCAAGAGTAAAGGTAAATATAATATTATCATACATCACATGTGACATGACATATGAAAGCTTGCTTCTATATTATTACAACTTTCACATTACATATGACTTATAATTGCATATGCAAATTTAAATGCAGATAAGAAGAAGAAAATGTCAGTCACTGAAAGAATTGCTGCGCTACAAAAGAAAGAAAAAAAGTTGCGAAAGAAGTTAGAAAGAAAGGCACAAAAAGCTGCAAGAAAAGAAGAAGAAAGGAAAGCAGCGGAAGCCGAGGAAGCAAGAAAAGCAGCGGAAGCCGAGAAAGCAAGGAAAGCTGCAGAAGCCGAGGAAGCAAGAAAAGCTGCAGAAGCCGAGGAGGCAAGGAAAGCAGCAGAAGCCGAGGAGGCAAGGAAAGCAGCAGAAGCGAAAAATGTTGCTGAAGAAGAAGAAAAACCAGACATAAAAGGGAAAAGAAAACTTGGTACACGAAAGAAGATGGTGGCAAGAAGAAAAAAGAAGCCAAAGTTTACAGTTGATGAATCACCAAAAAGAGTAACACGAAGTACTCCAAAAACAACAGAAGAAAGCGAAGAAGATAGGGAGAAAGAAAAGTCTGATGAAGATGAGAAGGAGATAACTGACAACGAAGAAGAAGTAATTCCCCAAAAACATACAAGAGCTTCACCAAAAAAACCAGAAAAAAATGAGACAACAACTGTTTATCGTACATTCAGAACAAGGTCTTCACCAAAGCCATTGTCTGATGCAACAAGCAACTTGTCCAATGAAAGAAAAAGGTGTCTTAAAGAAATGGGGTTTGAAACTATGATCAACTTCCCATTGAACGAACTTCCAGGTTCTTTGGGATTTTATGTGCTTGAAAATTTCCATCCAAAAAGCATGGAACTAAGGCTAGAGAGAGGATCCATAAAGGTAACACGTCAAAAAGTACATGACATGCTTGGTGTACCAATGGGAAGTAGAAAGTTGAATGAGATGGAACCGAGAGAATGGGACGATGAATTCATTACAAGATGGGAACAACAGTATTATAAACTTGGTAAGAAGGAAAAGGCAACACCAGCTCTTATTGCAAAGGAAATTAACAGAACAAGTAATGCCGATTTCATGTTCAAAATTAATTTCCTGATGCTATTTGCAAGCACAATGGGCACACTTGATAGTGGTGGAAAGTGCCCATACAATGTGCTAAGGAATGTGAAAGAGGATGACGACATTGCCGACATAGACTGGTGTGGCTACATACTTGATTGCTTGGAGGGAAGCAAGCATAACTGGAAAGATGTGAAGAAATCAGGGAACTACTATTACGGTCCACTGACGTTACTCAATGTAAGTTATTATTAATGTTTCTATAAATCTATTTAGTTTTATCACATGTGATGAAAAATACTTACACAATCTCTTATTCTTATGTACAAAAGCTGCTATACCTGGATTCTACACACTTCCCAGAATTACAAGTAATGCGTCACAGGCCAGCACTCAGAAGCTGGAACACAGCAATGATGAAACAGAGAATTGAACTCGAAAAGAAACAAAAATGTTTAGGAAAGCTAGAACATCATGGTAAATTCAATCAGGAAGAAGACCAATCTGACTGTATCAATCTATACCAAGGGGCAGATGTTTACTTTGAAGAAGAGATTGAGGATGAGACATCGCCAGCGACAAAAGAGGTAAATATACCAAAAAAATTTAAATTGTTAACATATGATCAATATCACATGTGATATTGAGTATCACATGTGATATTGCGCTCAATATCACATGTGATGTATCATATCACATGTGATACTACACTCAATATCACATGTGATGTATCATATCACATGTGACATTGAGTGCAATATCATATGTGATATTCAATATCACATGTGATATTGAACATATGATGTGATATTGTACTCAATATCACATGTGATATTGAATATCACATGTGATATTGTACCCAATATCACATATGATATTGGTTCACTAATTATAAAAAATGTTTTAAATTGTTATACCTGTTTTGCAGGATTATTATCGATTGGTTGAGTCATCATTGGACAGAATTTCAAAAGAAAGAAAAGAAATGCTTGAAACTCTGGTTGAGGGATGTAAAAAGTACAACGAAGACAGAATGATGTACAAGTTATCCAAGCGATACATGAAGATGTTCAATGTTAAAGATTTGTTGATACCAGAAACAGCCTCAGATGGCGACAGTGACGATGAGAACGAAGACAATTCTGATAATGATGAGGAAGAAAATGTTGAATATGAGAATGAAGAGACAGAGAATGAAAAGAGTGAAAACGAAGAAATGGAGTATGAGATGCTGGATTCTGAGAAGCAAGTAGATGATGAGATGGGTGATGAAAATGTTGATAAAATGCAGGAGGATTTAGAGAATGTTGATGTGAGTGTGGATGATGCTACGGCTGAAAATGTTGAGAAACAAAACGAAGCAGCAATAAATGAGCCTGCAGTGGATAAGACTGGGGTAGATGAGCCTAAAGTGCAGAAGGTTAAATTGGTTGATGAGCCAGCGGTTGATGAGCCTGCAGTGGACGAGCCTTCAGTAAAGGAGCCCGCGGCTGATGAGCTTGCAGTGGAGGAGCCTGCAGTTAAAGAGCCTAAAGAGCAGAAGACTCTGGTTCAAACACCTCAACTAAAGCTTGATTCACAAGAAGAGGAGTTCTGGAACGACTTTCAAACACCTGAAATAATCAAGCCATCAGAAGAACCGAAGAAGCCATCACAAGAAGATGATTTCTGGGACACCCACATCAGCAGCGGAGAAAACATTAATGAAACAATCATTAGTGAAGCAACTGAAAAAAGTTCGGCATTGAAAAGCATGGAGCCTGGTCCGAAAACAGATGTAGAATCATTAACAACACAAGCCACACAAAAGGCAGCAAAGAATTCAGAAAGAAAAATAGTCGAAACACGACCAATGCAAAAGGTGACAAGGCAATCCGCAAGAGCATCATACACTCCACCATCCTTCTCCCTTGGTATGGGTTTGAGCCAATTGGACACGACAACAGATGCTAATATCAAAACCCAATCAACAGAGGAAAATAAGGAAGTCGAGGAGGAAATTACTGAAAAAAGAGTCCGCAAGCCTTCAAGATTTCTTGTTTCACCATACATGAACAAGAAAACTGATGTCAGAAAGGCAACACATCCTGATGAAATGATGGTGACAGATGAACTATTTTCAATGATGGGAGACCCGATGTAAGTATCTTTTTGTTAATTAGATAATCATATGAAAGTAGAAAAAAACGTTAATTGTGGTCATAATAACAAAATATATATTTGTACAGGGAATTCGTCTTTGAAACAGACTGTGGAGCTGTTACAATTAGAGATAACATGCAGACGTTAGCTCCAACTCTAAAGATCGAAGCGAATGTCATCGACAGCTTCGCTGCAGTCCTAAACTATGAAGAAAAGAAAAATAACAAAGGAGTGAGAATGAAGCACTATTTCCACACAGCAATGATTGTAAGTATCTAAAAGTTTCAAAAAACAACCAATATATTCATATCATATCACATGTGATATGATATATATATCACATGTGATATGATATATATATCACATGTGATATATATATATCACATGTGATATTTATCAAATGTAAAATTATTTATTAACAACATTGTTTGTTTATTTATAAAAACAGTCAAAGAATATGATTGAAGGGAAGATGAAAAGCGAAAAGAAGCAAATTGAAGCATTCCATGAAAGCATGGAAAGTGAATTTAAAAAGGATGAGACTGCTATGGCAATGCAACACATTGAATGGGTAATATATTATTTAAAATATTATCGATAATTGATTTGTTAAATTTCCAATAGAAATAAAATTAAGTTTCTTTTTTTTTACTTAGGCATTCTTCCCGATCATTGCTCATCATCACTACTACCTGGTAGTATTCAATCTCTTCAAAGGAACATCAGTAATCATTGACAACTCAATCTCTGGAGCAAATTATGATTCAAAGTACAAGCATGTCTGTGATCTTCTGGTAAGTAATGAAATTTTAATAACTACAATAATGTATGTAATTGTTGTAGAGTTCACTAGGCCTGAAGCTTAGCCGAACAATCATATATTGAAATATCACATGTGATAACCTCAATTGGAAAAATTTGTTTATACAGAAAAACCTGTTTTCAAAGCACCTGGAGAGATACAAACATCCAAAAGCATCAGATGTCAGGGACAAAAAGACTACCATCATGAAGCTAAAGTGGGGAACTAAGAACAATGAAGTTGATTGTGGCGTTTTCCTGATGATGCATATGGAAAACTACAATGGAGAAACAGCCACAAAATGGAACCTTGGATTCCCAACTGAAGAAGAAAACCAAACAATGGAGCTGATCAAGATGAGAGTCAAATATGCAACAAAGATGTTGATGCATGAAGTAAACAAGAATAGGGCAATGATGAGTGAAAAAGCACACCAGTTTGCAAGAGATTACACAGACAAGGATGAAAAACAAAAGATGATCAAAGAAAACATCAAGAAGAAGAAAGCTGAACAAGATGCTCAGCATATTCCAAGTGCAGTTTAGAAACTGGATGCAGTTTAAAAACAATGTTGGTTCTATTTTATTGTGTTTAGACTATTTGCTACATTATCGTATGTAAGCTCGGTTATGTCGTATGTTGTTACTCTTTTAACTACCACGAATTCGGTTATGTTTATGTTGTTTACAACAACAAAATGAAAAGCCGAAACATCTATGTTCGTTATTTTGGGTATAAAATGTCATGTTATGTCATTTCTCTTACAGCCATTGTTAATCGACTATGCGTTCTATTTATTATTGCATAAAAATGAAAATGAAAGGCAAATGAAAAACAATCACATGTTATAGTGAAAAAAAATGGTAAACTTAGATGAAAATCACATGTGATATACATGTGATATCACATGTGATATATAACTGAAAAGTAAATCAAAAAAATTGTGGTAAACTTAGCTGAATATCACATGTGATATTCATACAATATCACATGTGATATATAACTGAAAAGTCATCAACACATAAATCACATGTGATGGACAAAAAATAGTAAACTTGGTAGAAATCACATGTGATATTCATACAATATCACATGTGATATATAACTGGAAAATCATCAACATAACAATCACATGTGATATATAACTGAAAAATCTGTAATAATCCATTTCATGTAAAAAAATCAGTAATAGTCAAACAATCAGATTTCTTCAATACAATCTGGGAAGTTTAAATTCAACAAAAATACTAAAAAAATATGCGGACGATTTATGCTGTAACTTCTGATTGATCCAAGTTGTCCTCTTCTCTTGTAACTTCTGTTTGATCCAACTCGTCCTCTACTGCATACTTTTTTGGGCAGGTCCTCCTGTTGTGACCATCTGTCTCTCCACATAGTGAACATGCATTCTTGTTCTTTTTATTCTTCTCAAGAGCTTGCTCTTTTCCTCCTTTTATGCGCAACTTTTTACGGCCTTTGGGGTTACCAAGAGATGGATTGTTAACAGTTTTTTCAGCTGGCTTCGGGACTCCAACGAGTTCTTCCAAATTATCAAGCTTGTCCTTAGATGGAGGATTTGGGCAATCAGCCTCCACATCGATCTTTAACAACTTCAATTTCTCAACAAAGGCAGATAACCTTGGCTCGTCTTTACTCAGCATATGCACACAGTAATCAACAATAGAAGTTGCCTCACTTGCATAATTCTCGACAATCTCATTCTTCTCACCATATCTGTTCCTTTTGTTCCTCAAAGTAGCAGGTATAAGGTTCTTTGTCCAACGCCTCAATATGTACTGATTTGGGATCACTTCAATGCCAGCGTTCTTAAAGACACAGAAAATGTGTCTGCATAATATTCCAACTCGAACAAAAAGCTGACAGGAACACACAACTGATCCATCTTCTATGTTACGCAACACCTACATGCAAAATAAGTAATAACATAGTTAAATATCACATGTGATAATACACAGGGAAAAACTGAACAATGTTTTAAAGCAACAAAACACACCTTATAAAGTCCATCGGGTCTAGAAAATAGGTTAACTGGCTCTTCTTCTACATCTTTACCCGTATCCTTACCTTTATCCATAGCTTTCTTCTTAGCTTTTTCTCTCAACTTAGCTTTCTTTTTCTCCATTATTTCATCAAAATATTTCTTCTCCCTAATAACAGACACCTCAGATCCTTCAACCAAACTTTTAGTTTCTATTTGGCAAAACCATGCGCCTACAAATATCTCTGTTTGAACCAACTCGAACAGAGCACGAGTGTAAACTTTTGATGCATGAACTTCAATCTTAAGAAAGGTTCTAAGCTTCGGAACAGAATCTATGGACTTATGATCATACCTCTCTTGTATGTGCCTCTGTTTTTCCATTGCCGTCTCAAAACAATTCATAAAATTCATAAGAGTAGAACCTGAATTTGTAAAATGAGAGAAAAAGGAGTTCTCACTCTCAGACCTGGATGTCGTCCTCATCAAACCACATAAAGGGGACTCAATAAAATATGCAGGAATCCAACATGAACGTATACGAAACATCTTAGTTAACCACTTATGAGTATGCAAACTAAACTCATCTAATAACTTCCCCCACCTATCTTCAAACTCCTCCGGACCGATATACATATTCCAAACAATCTTATTGAACTTCTTCTTAAAGTCAGTCTCATCATAGATTTTTGAACATATCTGTAAACAATATATCACATGTGATAAAACAATAAGAATCCACCAAGTATAAAGTATCACATGTGATATAACAAAAGAAATAACAACAAGGCGGAAAATACCTTTCCAGGAAGCTTTTGTGTAATATGCCACATGCATAACCTGTGTTTCGAACCAGCAAACTCGGATTCAATAGCATTCCTCATCGCCCCATCCTGATCAGTAACAACAATATTTGGAGCTTTACCAAATGCCTTTATGAATGCTTTCAACAACCATATATACGAATTTGTTGTTTCATTTTTCAGCAGGCCTGCAGCGACTGTAACACACTTCCGATGATTATCTATGGCTGTAAAAGGAACAAACACCATTTTGTACCTGAAAAAGAAATAAAAAAAAGTGATATACCATATGTGATATATAAAAAAAGTATTAATACGCTAGAACTAAAAGCTTAAAAATGCTTAGTCATAGTTTCAAAACTAAATCAAATCATAGAAATACTTACTTGTTTGTTCTGTAAGTAGCATCAAACGAAACAACATCACAAAACTCTCTGTAGTTGTACTTTGAAACTTCATCAGCCCAAAAGATTGCCGCAAGCTCAGCATTTTCAACCAAATAATCAAACGAAAAATCCGGAACATGCTTCTTTCTATTTTCCATCTTAGATATAAGCATCTGTGCATCACTATCACCTATATAGCAGTTCACACTCCTAAAAAAGTTCTTGAAATCAACCGTTGTTCCATGAACAAGCAAATAAGAACCCTTCAAACCGGTTAAAAGGTGATGAGCTCTCGTTGCACCTATATTTACACTAGCAGCTTTAACAATAAAGAGTTGCTCAGAATAGGTTAACTGCCTCTCAGTCTTTGACAAATGCTTATATTCTTCACGTTCAAGCTCATGGTTATGAATACTATCAAAAATAGTCAACCTGTACTTACTAGTACCAGGAATCAAGTCAAAAACAACACGTGCTTTGCAACCTGTGATATGCAGGTTAGAACTTCTCGTCTGCTTGTCACTATTCTCTAAGTCTAACGTGTCTACATGTATTCCATTAGGACAACCTTCCCTATTACAAACTAGATACTTTCGTTTCACAACACCACTCCTCAATCTTTTCTGGCATGACTTCCTAACCACAAACCCTGCTTTAGAAGCATATTTCATATACGCGGTAACGCACTCAGCAATCGACTTATAAACTTTGCCCTTAACTAATAAAACATCCGCCGGAACTTTAGGAATATAATAAACAGTTCCACCAGGAGTATCAAAATTAGAGTGAGTAGCAAAAGACTCAGGAGTTTTCAACGCATTCAAATCTGAAAAAATAAAAGGACAAATAAAAACACTAAACAACTAAAAAATGAAATAACAGACACATGTTCTTAATATCACATGTGATATAACATAATATCACATGTGATATAACACATGAAATGCATGAAACAAGAATATATCACATGTGATATATCATTATGTGATATATCACATGTGATATTTGATATATCAGTCTTAATGAAATATCACATGTGATATATCCATAGTGTGGCAACTAAAAAGCTTAAATATGCTTATTCAGAGTTTAAAACTGCTTAATTCAATCAAAACCTAACTAATAGCTTATTCAGAGCTTAAAACTGCTTAATTCAATCAAAACCTAACTAAATAGCTTATTCAGAGCTTAAAACTGCTTAACAACATAAATTATTAACACTGAACATACGATTTATAGTAAAAATTAAAAATAATCAAAAAGCTTACTCTTAATAGCTTCGGATTCATCACCGTGTTCATAAGCTACAATCTCCTCAGTATACTTAGCTGACACATCATCACTAACAAGTATCTCTTCAGAAGTAGTAGGAAGATCAGCAATGATCTCTTCAGAAGTAGTAGGAAGATCAGCAACGATCTCTTCAGAAGTAGTAGGAAGATCAGCAACGATCTCTTCAGAAGAAGAAGAATCAGAATTCTGAATCGAATCCATAAAACGATTAGATGAGCAAAGAACGTGAAAAATTAGGTTTCGTGATGTAGAGGATGAAAAAACCGTTAGAGGAGAGAGAATAAGGAAACACACACTTTGTGTGTGTGAATTAATGAGCGTTTAATTGAGACGGATCTAAAATATCACTTTTATGTTACCGAAAATACCCTTTTAGTGTAAATATTAAGTCTAATCTCAACCGCTAGATCAAAATGAATGGAGGGTGGGGATTGGTCCCTTTGTATGTAAGCAATGTTTTGTCCTCAAATGATCTTAAATCTTATAATTTTAGATCATATTACTCGTACTATATTAGACATTTAGACTATTACTTACTATATAATTACTAGACTCATATACTAAATAGCCCAAGTTCCAGATACCGGTTCAAAAAAAAATATATATATATAATAAATAAAAAAAACGGGTTCAAAAAGTGACGCCACGCCTTACCAAAAGGCGCGATTTTTCTCGCCTTATTTCATGCCTTTTAGCACCACACCTAGATCAGCCGCCAAGGTCCTTTCATGGCGGCGAGGTCACGCCTCGTGCCTTGACGACGCCTTTGCGGCGCCTTAGCTCGCCTTTTAGAACACTGATGATATGTATGCAAAATTTATAAATTATAACAAGTTTAGCAAGGATTGAAATAATATCATAATATTAACATCATTGCTACTTTCAGAAAAGTGAATTAAACTCTAACGAGTGTTCGGTAAATTTGGTTTTTTGTTTCGTTTGTTTTTTAATTTGAGTCTTCTAAAATTTTTAGGTCAATTTTTTTATTTTATTTTTTAATAAATAAGAATTAACGACATTAGGAAATTTTACATTTTTGAATTAGAATTTCGTTATTTTAGATATTTTGTATTGTCTAAATGTGTTTGGTGATTTAAGTAAAGCTTCTTCGTTTTATTACTAGCAGGGTTGTGATCTTATACAAATGGGAGAATGTTCAAAAGTCGTCACATGGTGACAAGTGTCACCTTTACTTATACCAACTCCCTTCTTGCTATTTTTCCTCTAACCAAAGAACATTATGATCTAACTTATGAGCATTACGATCAAAAAATATATATATATTCAAAAAGAAGACTGATGAACATTGTGATGTTATCCATTAAAAAAAACTAATAAACATGATAACAAATATAGGAAAAGTTATTTAAAAAGGAAACTGATAAATAACGTGATCTAACTGATGAACACAAAAAAAAACTGGTGATCAGTGTGTTAATAAAAAATATATTATAAAAAGTTATTCAGAAAGAAAACTGATGAAAAAAACGTGATTTAATTAATAACATTGTAATGTTGTTTATCAAAGAAAGCTGAGTGTTCAAATTTACAAATTAATGTTATATCATATGTGATACATCAAGCGGCTTTGACTATCAAGAAAAAGATTATTCTATTTTCTCCAACTTCCATTAATAAAGTGTATGAATTTGGATGTTCGAAAATTATGTGTGATAAATTGTTGAAAAGTTAAGGATGTGTATTTTTTCAATATCAAAAACGATGAATCATTTGGAGTTCTACACATATTTATATCCGTTTAAGAAAACATATTGAGTATTCGAACTTATAAATTAGTGTTATAGCGCATGTGATATATCAAAATATTACACCGACAAAAAACGGAAAAATACCAACAACAAAAAAGGTTTTTGAAAGTATATAAAAGTGCTCTTTTATGGATAATTACAAACTCGTAACGATGGTGTAATTTATGTAGGTTAACAGTTATGGTTCTATAGATATGTAATTTTTTTTAAAGGGTGTAAATGAGTTTTAATCAATAAAATTTATTATTATTATTATTATTATTATTATTATTATTATTATTATTATTATTATTATTATTATTATTATTATTATTATTATTATTATTATTATTATTATTATTATTATTATTATTATTATTATTATTATTATTATTATTATTATTATTATTATTATTATTATTATTATTATTATTATTATTATTATTGCTTTAAATTTTTCTTTTAATATGCAAGAAAATAATCATATGTAATGAAACTTTTCTCCATTTGTCAAAATATGCTATTTATTTCGTCCTTTGATATTTAACAGTTTTCTTCCGTCAGTAAAAAGTTGCAAGAGTCTTGTAAATTTACAGTCTTCGATTATAAATACGGGGAAACCCAATCGTTTTGTTAATAATCATCGATACCTTTCTCAAAATAGTTCTTCCAATAAAACGATCGGTTTATCGCTTGCGGTCATAGTCAAACACTCAGTTTCATTTAGAAAACGTACATTTTTTTGTTTTATGAAATAGATGAGAGACGTACATAACATTAGATAACTAAACAAATACTCGTGTAAAATGAATGTGTATAACGGCATATAATTATAATTGCAAACTTGTGATTTTGATATTAAAAACAAACAATATAAAATTTTGAGAATTAAACAATATTTAAGCTATTAAATTAATGGTACTTGTTATTACCATTTTTAATTAAAAGTATGTGAAAAGAACTTTGAAATCTACAAAGTTACTTTGGACATAATACGTATATAACTATTTTTTTAAGTTTTTAAGTTTTACAAAAAAAGTTATTCATACATATCTTTTATATAATAAAAGAATTACATCATTTTGTAGTGTTTTTGCAAATCCCTTCTTATTGAAAAAGAATTAGACCAATAGGAGAGCTCGATTTTGCCACGTAAGCGAAATCGAGCAATATGATTGGCCAATAGAAAGTCAAAATTAAATTGATTTTGATCAAACTAAATAAATTTGGTTGAGAAATTTGGTTAAGAAAAAAAATGCATAAAAATATAGGTGTCAAATTTATGAAAACAAAAACTTAAAAAGGGGGAAGTAATTAATAAAACTTTGGGGGTTGAATTTCAAATAAATTATATAGAGATAAGTGTAAAATTACAAGTTTTTTTTAATAACTTTAGAAAAAAATATAAATAACCCCTTACACTTTATACCCCCTATACTTTATAATATTAACTTTGTTTAAAATTACATGAGTGTTAGTATTAGTTTTTAAATTACAAAATTTGGTAAATATGCGAATTAGTTTTAAAACATGTTAAATATTTTTAAGCAAATGTTAGTTTTAGACTTTTCTAGAATATTTTTTTAAATAAGGACTAATGTTATTCTATTTAAAAGTTTAATTTATGCGTACATGGGTTTGAATATTAAATACGGCTAAATTATTAGTAACGGGAATATAAATATCAAATGGTAAGCACGAGTTAGTGTGATATGAAAATAAATATACACGATTCAACTTATAACAACGACTCATGAAATTGTTAATTGAAATTTATATATTGATATCCATAAAAACATTTTAAAAACTTTATTGAAGATATTTTAACTTTATCAATGCTCATTATATGCTACAAAACTCGAGCATTTTGTACAACATGATATCAATAGTTAAAGTTAAACAACAATATCAACCTCAACCTTAACATGTTTGTCAGTTAAAAACGTTATNAATCAACAATGTTGAACTACTGAATCAGGAAAAAGATCAAGTCGGATTTAAAACAGCTTGGTTTCATTATGTCATCGTTTAAAAAGTGTTCAAATATTTGGGAATGAGCTGACTATAAATATAAAACAAGAACTTTACAAATCCATTTTGAAGTTTGTTCGAGGTTCCATCCATTTTTATTACAATCCGGCTACATCTTGGTCCATTTTGCTTCAGTGCCATTATGTTGCCCTGGTTTGACCGGTACGAACAACTTATTCAATCAGGCAAAATATTTGGGATGACTGAGGCTAGCTTACCCGGGCATTTTGGACTCACTGGTCTAAGTAAAACTTTGATAAAAAAAGACTTGTGACTTGTGATATTGATGTTAGTATATGTTTATTGAAAAAGCAAATATTCACACATCTAAATATCTAATTTAAAAACTAATACTTCCGTTGAGATTTTTTTTGAACGGCGAGTTAGTATTTAGTGATTCGAGTCCACAGTGACATCCAATTGGACTCAAAATCGTATGAATGAAGATCAACGTCTTCTAATATCAGATATATATTCTCATTAGCTACGAGTTACGACTTACGAATTAATAGTGTCCTGGCTACCTCGGAATTGATATGCTTATGTGCTCACTCTGTTGAGTTATAAAAAACTATGTTCACTTAAACCCATAAGTTTAACCAATGATATATGACTCGAGGAACGAAACCGATAAGCTTTTTACTTCGCGTACTTCTAGATTAAGGTGTTGTCGATCATAATTTGAATTCGTTGTACCATTAATAAGGGGATTGACACACATTGCATCTATGATGCATGTAACACCATGCTATGTTACATGCTCTTGACACTCGTGTCATGTGAAATTCCTTTCGATAATCCTCACATAGCTTTCAGAATTTGGGACCCACTAGTCTAGCTAAAGAAAAACATGGATGCAAGTTTGTGATAGCTAGTATGCTAATTACCAACCACTCAAGACTGTTAAATAGTTTTGGTAACTTCATCTCATTACATTTAAACACTCATAACACAAATGTGACAATTTTAGGTGCAACTTGTCGCGGGTGTAGGATTATGATATAAACCAGAGAATCGTATGATCACATTAATGATAATCTTGGTATATAAATATCAATACAAAGAGTATTATAGAACATGGGCTTTAGCCCGTACAAATACATGTGGGCTATAGCTATACTATACGACTAACACTCCCTTGCAGTTTGAGCGGGAGGACATCGGACACTCAAACTAGTACGAAACTCTTCAAACAAAGCTGATGGTAAGCATTTGGTAAAAATATCTGCATATTGATAACGCGATGGAACATGAAGCACTCTGACTTGACCAGCAGCAACCAAATCCCTTACAAAATGAATATCAATCTCTATATGCTTCGTACGTTGATGCTGAACCGGATTAGAAGATAAGTAGACATCACTAACATTATCACAGTAGACAAGCGTAGCGGAAGACAAAGGCATATGCAACTCACAAAGTAGATTTCGCAACCAACAGGTCTCAGCAACAGCATTGGCAACACCACGGTATTCTGCCTCAGCACTAGAACGAGAAAGTGTCGGTTGACGCTTTGAGGACCAAGATAGAAGGTTGTTACCAAGAAAAACACAAGAGCCAGAAGTCGATCTCCGAGTAGTAGGGCAGCCAGCCCAATCAGCATCAGAATAAGCAACCAATGAAGAAGTGGAGGAGGAAAACAACTGCAAACCATAATTTAATGTACCCCGAACATACCTCAATATCCGCTTAAGAGCCGAGAAGTGAGACACCCGAGGATCATACATGAAAAGACAAACCTGCTGCACTGCATAGGAAATATCAGGTCTAGTAAATGTAAGATACTGCAGAGAACCAACAAGACTCCGATATAACTTAGGATCAGAAACCGGATCACCATCATCACCCAATTTAGACTCGGTGTCAACAGGAGTCCGAGATGGATTACAACCAACCATATGTGCACGTTCCAATATTTCCATAGCATACTTACGCTGTGACAAAAACATCCCAGAAGAATCACGCGTAACTGAAACACCCAAAAAATAATTAAGAGCACCCAAATAAGTCATAGAGAACTCCTTATGTAAAGAAGCAATAATCTGATGTAATAAACTATCATATGAAGCAGTGAGCACAATATCATCCACATATAATAACAAAAATGCAGTATCATCACCCTGTCTGTAAATAAATAAAGATGAATCACATCGGCTAGAACTAAACCCAACAGAAGTAATATAAACAGCAAACCGCTGAAACCATGCCCGGGGTGCTTGCTTAAGACCATACAGAGACCGCTGCAATAAACAGACATAATCAGGATGAATAGGATCACGAAACCCAGACGGCTGATACATATAAACTGTCTCGGCAAAATCCCCATGTAAAAAGGCATTCTTGACATCTAGCTGATGAACCAGCCAATGTCGAGAAATAGCCAAGCTAAGAACCGTCCGAATAGTGGCTGATTTAACAACCGGACTAAAGGTCTCATCTACGTCAACACCATCTATCTGATTGCTACTATTCGCAACAAGGCGAGCCTTGTAACGACTAAGAGTGCCATCGGCCAAATACTTGTGGTGAAACAACCACATACTGCGAATAATATTCACATCCGGGGGTTTTGGTACAAGAGTCCAAGTTTTGTTTTTAATAAGTGCATCATGCTCATCACACATAGCATTTTGCCAATTCGGATCATGAAACGCATCATTATAAGACCGAGGTAAAGGGGAAATTGTAGACACAAGACCAGCATAACGAGGATTAGGACGAGTAGTCCCGACACGAGAACGTGTGACCATGGGGTGAATCGAAACTATGGGTGGGGGAACATGGGGAGGTGGTGTATCATGGGTAACAGAAACAGGAGTTGGCGGTGATAATGGCGTAGGTGGTGTAACAGGGGCAGTAGGCGCATCAGTTGTAGGGACATCTTGAGGAGCTGTTGGAACATTGGGTGAAGTGGTGGGAGACAATCTTAGAATATTGGAAATGACATTAGATGAGTCATCCAAAAATTCATAAGAAGAACTAGCAGTGGGAGTGGTGGTAGTGGTTATCTTTGTGGCAAACGGGAAAACAGTCTCATCAAAAGTAACATGTCATGAAAGAATAATTTTATTAATGTTCAAATATAAACAACGATGCTAAAGCTATACTATACAACTAACAGCGGGTTGGACCTTTATAGGTATGTTTTTCAGATTCAAGTATATGTTTAAGGCTATTTCCAATTAGGGATGGAACAAGAATCAAATATAACCGGGTACAAACTTTTTTTTGTAAGTATACTACCTAAATAACATTAGAATCACATTTTCGATGGACCGGTGCATTTAAGATGCATTTAAGAAAAATCCGATGTTTTTTTTCAGAAATGAATACTACGTCGAAAAAACCCATGGATGTCACGGGACCTCGCGGGAACCCCTTGGTTCCGTCCCTGTTTCCTTGTCTTCCACTTGGTGTTCACCCATATTGGAAGGGGTGTTTCTTCAATCAAGTTTAGGTTCCGACAAGATATGTGTAAAAATGGTATCAATCAATCACAAAAACACTAAGAATCATTCAGCCAACCACTCTTACTATTATTAAGTCCAAACAGAAGATTCTCCCCAAATGGGTGCAACCAAACATACAAAGAAAGAACTATTGTCCCCTCTTAAAAGATGCAATCACCACACTATAATAGTCACTCAACACTCAACAAATGTGATCAGATCGAAAAAAGAGATCGAATAAAGAGATCGAAGATGATAAGAGAAAATATAGAGAATTATGATAACAAAAAGAGGCGACTCAACAAAACATTATATAACCATTGAACCTTTCACTCCAGCCCTTGACTTCCAAACTCCTCACAACTAGAATAAACTTTTTAGTTTTTATTATATGACATTTTTTTGGGTAAAAGGGTTAATTCACCCCGGTAAAATTCATTACACCAAAAACATTGAAGTACAATGGATGAGGGTGACTTCCCTCATCTCAGTCCCTTAGGACACTTACAGACTCTCATATAAGAATGACAAACCATTCATATAACTTACCAATAACCCCTATAAGAGTGACAAACCACTCTTATAACTAATAAATGAACATAAAACCACAACGACTAAAGATTACAAATTAAAACCTCTAAGTAAATACTTGAATCTTCTTTTGTCGTCATAGAAGTCCATAACCTTCAACGATGCAGCCGAACCATGGTAGGATAGAACAAGTACCAATCCACACCATTGATCCAAACAATTACAACGATCCCCATTGATCCAAACAGGACCAAACCAGCACTACAACTCGATCCAATACCTCATCTACTACAAGTTTCACAGTGGTGAAACTCTAGCTAAGAATGAAAACCATTGTATCTTGATCAGTCATAGACAAAAATAGGGTTGGCCGACCCTAACTTACAGCATATAAACATGTTAACTTCCACACTCATAGATCATCAAATGTGAATTCGGTTCACAAATTTCACACAACGGTTGGCGGAAGACTCTAAAACCACGGATAGATCAGCAAGCATAAACTCGCTCCAAAAGTCTATGTTTAGATGCAAACCGAACACCAATAAGAATAACCAAAGACTACGAAGAAAACCATGCACTTACACAGTCGCAGCTAATATCCATCATCAATTGTCATGCAAGAACTAATCCATATGAATAGAAGCACTGCGACAATAGGGTTTCACTTCCATATCATCATGATAAACCCACATCCAAACGCACCAGAATTATCAGATTAAACGAACCAACCGTATAATAGTTAATGTGTTGTCTTTAATCTGCATACCGTGCGTACCAATGTCCTCAAAAAACAACTATGACAAGGTTCAGAGTGTACATCAGCAACCACACGTACGAATCAGCATGAAAAACCAGCGCAAAAAACCTGCCTTAGACGAAACTAGGGTTTTCACAATTGGTAGCATCACATCCAAACAGCAACAGTAGCAGCAAGCACACCAGTTGCATGATAGCGTTGAACCAATAAAAACCCAATCTAGGGTTACGAAACCCTAACTTACACAGGAAAAATCCATAGTGATCTACTGTAAGATAATGATAAACGTTGCAGCAGTTAGCAAAACCCCCATTCAGATCGATCACCAACAGCCCTCTCTCTCTCTTAAGCCCACATCCAAATCATTCAGAAGCAATAAAGAATCATGCGATCCATAAAAACAAACCCTAAAAGGTTTGACGTGCGTCTAATGAAAACCCTAACGAGGGTTACAACCATTCAGAAACGATACCTAAAAAACCTAAGAAGGTTTCTCAGACCATAAGCGCATAAACAAACAGCAAATCGACCCTTAAAAATATAGTTCATCAAAGACCGACTTTGATAAACCGACATAGATTAAAAGGTGCGATTACAAACCCACAAAACGATTCAAACCCTAAAAATGATTCACCTGAAAATATGAAGACGATTGAGAATAATTAAGGAGCCAGAAGAAATCCGTTTACATAAGAGCTACAGCCGCCACCTTCTGTTAATTAATGAAAAAACATCCCCAAACCACGTATTGCATACCCCAAAACCAATAATGATTGAAGGGTAGAGAGGACGTGGTGTGAAGGATGATTTATGACCGGAGAGTAGATAGCAGAAGGTGGCCATATTTCTCCATAGGGGAGAGAGAAATTTTTAGGGTTTTCTTTATATGACAATTCCAGTCCCTGTAATATTGATGAACTCAAATAAGTAGATTATATTGACATCATTTATCCTATTTAATTGACTTGTTTTACTTAATTATGTATGAGAATCGATGCTTGATTGTTTACTTTAGTGATTCTTAGGAAATAACAAGCAATTTGTGAAACTTGGGTTTTGGACGAATTATGGAGCAAATTAATCTAGATGGAAAAGTCTACTGAAATCAAGGAGATACGCCGCATCATTCTAGACAAATGCGTCGTACTATCATACTTAGATGAATTCGAAGACCATTGCCTGACTTTGAAGAATGCGCCGCATGTGATTCTAGCATGCGTCGCATATGAAACTTTGGTCAATGAAGAAGATCCAGCTTGTTCTACTCCAGATACGCCGCATCACAATATTGACATACGGCGTATCACTATCAAGTTTTCACCAGAAACAATCCAAGATACTGAAGGACATGCTCCGCAGAAGGATTTAAGTTAAGCCGCATCTGAAGAAGGTGTACGAAGATTCCAGAATATAATAATCTTGGACCCCACGCGAAGTTACCTCAATGCGCCGCATCTACTTAGTTGATGCGCCTCATCGAACCCTCAGACAGAAACTATAAATTGACCATCATTACCTATGAATTTTGTGGTACAACATAACCCTAAGGAGACGAATTCAGACGAAGAATCAACACAAGACACACCCTAAATGAAGATCTTAGAGCTGTAAGAAGGTCCTGCATGTGTATAATTCATTAAGTAGTTTTGTTTTATTGTATTAGTAAGCTTTAATTCATCAAGATTGATGGGCTTGTGGCCACCATACTGCTCCCCTTAAAATTGCTTTCCCATCAATTAAAGTTTATATGATGTTTTTTTGGTGACTTGTATATGTGCATTGATAACCTCTGTGTCTAGCTGAGTTTTGCTTGGGCTGCCATACCCCTTCCTCGCCTACTTATCTAGTGTCTAGAAAAGTGGGATAGGCATAAGTGATCATTAAGAGTTTACTCGCCTATATTTATGATCCAAGGAGACAGATAAGATTACGATACTCATCATATAAAACTAGCAATAAAACAAGTGAAAAGCTACTTAATTATAAGGACAGGTCTTCCAACTGCATCTATTATCTATCCGTGTACATGTTTGCTATTCTCTGATTCGTTATCATTAGTTTTACTTTTATTGTTTAATCTAAAACTGTGCTAGTCTCTCAGGCTAACCCCCCATTGTGTTAGATTAGGTTGTAAAACTAACTTAGGACATTAAAATACTGATTAGGTTAACTAGATATTACGTTCCACTCTTAGTGATCGACACTTTACTTACCACTATATACATATTGATCGGGTACACTGCTCGTTAAGTGTGTGTGTTAGGATAAGTTGGCTAAATATAAATTTAAAACTTGAACAGGCAAAACAACCTATACTACAACGTGACACATGACACGAATCAAGTTTTTGGCGCCGCTGCCGGGGAGTGAATTGTTAATATCTGTTTATCTAGTTAGTATTTTAATTATGTTTTCTAACTTTTTAGTTTTTTTTTGAATATTTTAGATTCTAACCACTAACTTTGTTGTAACACCCCCATTTTCACAGATCGCAGCGGATTTAGATCTGGGGTATTACTTCATGGAATCAAAGTCACAATAATAGAAAACGACTCAAAAAGAGAAGTTTTTATAAATGAGTTATCATTCATTAAAATATCAGAGTTTTCATTTAGAAGAGGTCCCGTAAATCTAAATGTGAAAGTAGTATTTGAATGATAACAGAGTTGAAAGTCCTCCAAGTTCAGTGCCGCTTCATGCCATAGATCCGTAACAGCCATATACCTAAGATACATGCTTAAAAGTCAACACTAGGTGTTGAGTGAGAGTCAAAGGTTTAAGTGATAGTGAATACAAGTTCCACAGGGTTCAGTTGTTACACCCTTCAAGGAAAATGTAATGTTTATGATAATTCCAATGCATATATAATTATCATGAAGTGAGTTATTGCACTAAGCTCATGAACCGCACGTTAACAGGTCCAGATCATGGGGTACTACAGACCAGACCATAATGGGACAGAAAAGATAACTTGCCAAATTGAATCCTTTAGAAAGTTTTCAAATATAATACTTATTGGTACCCAAGACACAGGCAAACCAACGGGAGTTGTCAAACTCCAATAGATCTATCAATTATATTCGCGTTCACTCGCAAGTGATTATGGTTCATGAATTTAGTTATGTGGTGGCAGATAGTGTTACTCGTGCAATAAACAAAGAAAAAGACTTGTATTCGGTTTAAAGCATGTATCCCCCTCACAGGGTTGTAAAGCATTTAAAAATGAGGCTATGAAAACTCACCTGGGCTTAGGGAAATTTGATTGATGTAAAAGTGACTCGGAGATTAGACTGCTTACTCACGTATCCTGGGGTTCGTTATAGGTGTGGGTGTATGTCAAGCTCTAGTTATCTTATTTAGGTTTCTCAAGTAATCATTCTTAGGGTTTCTAATATTAGTTATAACATAAAACCGTTCGGGCCATCATAATTCAGAGGTACATACTCCTCACATGAAGCTCCCTAGTATTGTATTATGTTATTAAACATAATACCGTTCGGGCCATTATAATTCAGAAGTATATAACCCTCACATGAAGCTCCCTAGTATTGTGTCACGTTGTTAAGTATTTTAGGTTATAGATATAACATAACACCGTTCGGGCCATCATAATCCAGAGGTCATGTAGTAAACGTTTGAGGAGCTAGGGCACTTTAAATCGTAACCCCAGCAAACTCGTCAAAACGAATACCCAAACACTGGTACAAAACCTGGTATTCATGACACATGGTCGATTTTGAACTGTCACACTGTAACATATTTACGTGACTAAATGTACGAGAATAAAATAAACAGCCACACTCGATCCGACTTGTGTGACCATTTCGGAAGATATATGTCACACATTTGTGTATTTATGTGACTAGAGAGTAACTGGTAAATATTTTTCGATCATTTAGTCACTTTTAATTTTGGACGTGTGACCGATACAAATCAGCTTTAAACATTAGTCACACTACAGATATACATATGTGACAAATATATGTCACACAATTGAAGAGTGAGACCAAAATAGATATATGGTCACATGAAGTAATTGTGTATCTGGCTAAATTATATAGTCAAGTTTGTCACACATTATTTAAACGTGACTGCTATTCTTTGCTAAATATTTAGCCACATATGAATTTGAAATGTGTGACAACTGAAAAAGTAAGTTTGAAGCGTTAGTCACGATATGCATTTAAAAGTGACAAATATATGTCACACACTTGAAGAGTGTGACCAAATGTCATATATGGTCACACGAAACCATAGAAACATGATTAAGTGTAACGAAAATTCGATGCATATGGTCACGTAAGTTAATATGTGTGTCTAAAGTTTAGTGTGTGTTTGCTTGCCAAATCCTAATGTGTATAGTCACATTTAATTGAAGCACGATCATGTGACTATAGGCTTTACAATAATCACACTATATCACAAATGCGTATCTAAATTATGTTTATTGCCACATTATAAGGGTATTATATGTGACCTATACATTCAAAATAGTCACATTGTGGAATATTTATGTGACTATTATTTATAGCAAAATGTGAACTCAGTTATCATTAACCTTGATATTAGTCACATTGAGTGTTTGTGTGACTAAATTCAAGATGTTATATATGGTTACATGAAGTATTTATTTAGGTGTCTAAATCATAGATTCATATTTTGTCACACATTATTTAAGTGTAGTCACAATTCGATACATATGGTCACACATTACTGATAACTTATGTAATTTTGAGGGGTTAGATGTTGTGATCATTGTTCATATGTTACGGCTTATGTTTTCTTTGTTTCTAGAGTAACATTTTGCAGGAAAGGCAAAGAAAAAGCTGTTTGGAGTGGAATTTGGGTGAATGCTAGTAACTCAGAACTTAATGCTGCTTGGCATAACTTAATGCTGCTAAGCATAAATTAATGTGCATATCACTCTTCCTAATGATGCATTGGATGCGGTTTGCCTAGCGGAAACTGAGTATTGCAAAAACATATATAATACATTGAGATAAAAATAAAATGCCACAAAAATATATAAAACGATTCATATTCAGTAAATTACTTGCATTAAATAAAAAAAAGATAAACATATATAACAATAGAAATAACAAAACAATCTAAAAGCTAAACTTATGATCCTTCTCTTGATCATAAGCAAGATGAAGATTGTCATAGTCAATGTGATCCAAAGGATCATCATCGCTGACGACAGTTTCATCTACTTCTTCAAGTTTAGCTTTCTTCTTTCTTCTTATTGCAGCCTTGAGCTTGTTTGCTTTGTACTTCTTCCTTTGCTTCTTTTCATTCTTCTCCAAAGCCTTCATCTTCTTCTTCCTCATTTGGTCCATTTTTGCAATATACCAAACTGCAGGATGTTGTGGTGTGGATGATGATGCCGCTGTAAAACATAAAGCAATTAAACGATTAGAAATGGACCAAAGAAAATAATGTTACATATATCTAAATACAGATGTTTGTAGAGATTTTATAAAACTGGTAAATATGTGTAAGAAACAAAAATTAAACCACAAACCTGCTTGATCCATTTGCAGATTAGAAAGTATGTGTTAATTAGAAATTGTTTGAGAATGATGAAGTGCAGTAAAAAGGTAAAAGTTTTATAGGCCTAGTAATTCGACAGAAATTAATTATGGAATTTGGAAGGTTAAAATTTGAACTTTAACCATTAAGCATGTACACATTTATCCTTGTAACATAAATGAAGTTGTTGCAATCTACTTTAATTATGTTAATCATTACCTAAAAATAGATTAAATTAGTTGAAAAATGAATTTAGATAGGATTGTTTTATTTTTTAAAAATTTACAAAGATTTGCTTGCTGTTTTAATACAAATTGTAGTTTTAAATGTTTGTAACAATCATTTAAAACTATAATGTAAAAGTTATAATCTAATTACAAATTCTTGTATTTACAAATGAAATAAAGTTAAAACATCAAGTTAAATGAAACCATGAAGAGTTATAGTAACTCAGAACTTAATGCTGTTTGGCATAACTTAATGCTGATAGGCATAAATTGATGTTGCTAGGCATAAATCAAGCTTAATGTAAACCGGTGTAACTATAAAAAAGTTATTAAAACGTTTTAGGGACCTTTTTTGCAAAAAATCCCTAAATATTAAAACGTTGACATTGTGAGTATCAGGAAACGTTGTGACTGTTAAATACTTATTGTAAACCGGTGTAACTGTAAAAAAGTAACTGTAAACCGTTGTGACACTTAAATACTTAATTGTAAACCGTTGTGACACTTAAACGTTGTGATATTGCGACTCTTGTGTGCCTATAAATACAAAGGAATTACAACCAACTTCTTTCATCTTTTCATTACGTATTCAATTTTTGTTTGGAACTGCAATGGCTTCATCATCTTCAAATCCTGCTTCAAAGAAAACAAAACGTTCAAGGGATACTTCTCCTCCTCCTCCATCAAGGGATACTTCTCCTCCTCCTCCATCAAGGGATACATCTCCTCCTCCTCCAATGCCAGAAAAATATAAAATCCACGGCCTAACCCAAGAAGTTTGGGACAAATGCAATTCTGGAGGCCTATTTGGTACTGAACAACGGTTGGTTGAACTTTACAACGACCGAATCAAGCGGTTGGAAGCACAGAACAAGAAAGACCAAGAGACCATACTGGTGCATAAGAACAAAGTTGATCTTCGGATTCAAGAAATAGAAGAAATCCGTAGAAATATTGTTGATATTTACAAAAGCATTCAAAAAACTTTAAATTATCATCATTGAATTTAGCCTGATGTAAGATGATATGTATCATTATTATATTATTTTAATGTTTTAATCATTCAGTATGAACCACTATGTTACCAATAATTTTTCTGTATAATTGTTATTTACATGGGTGCTTGGGTATGTTAACGTACACAGTTAATGCTGCTAGTAGATAGTTTACGCTGCTAGCACCTTTAGTGTTGAGGGACGTTTTAGGGACCTTTTTTGCAACAAACTCCCTACATATTATATGAGGAACCAGACCCCCAAATCCACTCACCAAACTTATTTATTACTAAATTGGACTTTCAAAACCATGGTGAAAAAAGGTTACTCTAATTAATTATGTTATGTTGCTTTGTGTTCAAAGAAAACTTATGTTATGTTTCTTTGTTAATCAAGTTATCGATTACTATATGATCAAGTTATCTTTTTGATGATTAATTATGTTATGTTGCTTTGTTGACTATGTTATGATGCTTTGTTAAAAGTCAAAGAAAGATTGTCAAACTTGATTGTCATTTGCAAAAGTCAAAGAGTCTCCAAGTTCATTTGGGCAATTCCGGGTAATGACTATCAAAAAATAACTAATAGCCAAGCATGATTGTCACTTTGGGTAATTTTTGGTAGTTTTGTGCCTGTACATTCATTTGCATAAGGTCAAACAGGATAGTCAATTTGTGCCGTTTTGGTTAATTACTGCCATAAGATATCGAGTAGCCAAAAGATCAAGATCAGTTAAATTTACAAGCAAACACTTAACCATTCACCAAAAAGATGGGGTACATGAGCCACTACAAACCACACAATCTAGCCATAAACACTATACTACTTCAGTGCAAGTACCAAAGAAACCACAACTGTAAACAAAGTGTTGACCTCCAAAAACTGACTTTCTTTAAGGCATTTTTCAACTCTGCCTCCAATTCTTCAATCCTTCTTTGATGATTAACTTCAATTAGAACCTCACGCCTTTGATTGGGTTTCAGAGTTCTATATATCTCAAACAAATGCATCTTGTACCACTCACATTCTTCCTCTGGATCATACCAATCCCATTTATCACATTTCCTCGTACCCGATTTCTAAAACCAAAAAAATGTAGTATATTAAACATTTAAACTTTATAATCTTTAAACAAAACGTATCTGATAACTTACCCATCGATTTTGGCAGCAAATGAAACGTCGAGCAAGGTTGGTTGGTGTCCATGAAGTTACCACCATTGCTTGCTTGTCACATTTGCAGTAATCATCACAAAGATAAGCCGACATGAGTTAATTTGATTTTGATTTGGGATTTGTTATGATTTTTTAGAGTGTGTTAAATTAGGGTTTATGTATTGGGGAAATTTGCACACTTTCCCTTTATAAATTGATTGAGACACTCCATCTGTGCATTAAATACTTTTACAGTATTAAACACTATGCTTCAACCGCTTGTACCTTGAGTGTGCAAATAACTTTTTTGAGTGTGCAAATCATATTTATTATTATTGTTATTATATTATTATTATTATTATTATTATTATTATTATTATTATTATTATTATTATTATTATTATTATTATTATTATTATTATTATTATTATTATTATTATTATTATTATTATTATTATTATTATTATTATTATTATTATTATTATTATTATTATTATAATAATCACTTTATTAGAAACTCATAGGATTTTACAAGAAATTAGTGGGGAGCCGAGAAACAATCTGAGCCCCCACTCCTCTAGCTACAGCGAAACTAATCCTACTAAAAATATGAGCAGCAGCACGTGCTCCAATGTCTTGAGTCACCGAGAATCTGCGGATACGCTTTAGTAAGGTCACCGCATCCTTCTCAACTTCTCCAAAAGAAGAAAATGAAAAGGGGAGAAACCTATATCCAATATCCACGCATTTAGCCTCGTACTTGACGCGTTTACGTTGTGCGGCGACCTGGCACAAAATCAACCATGCCAGTTATTATTATTATTATTATTGAATTACATTACGTTGCGAGTCAACCAAACACAATGACACATTTCATCAATTACAATTCCAACAGATTACAATTACAACACATTCTAATTCTTTGAATTACAATTCATTCAAATAACCCGAATAAAAAGGAGAAGGATGTACGGAAATGAAAAAATCATACAAAAATGTACGAAAACGTAATAAACGTTTAATAACTTTTTAATACATAGGTAACGTTCAGAAAAGCTTAGAAAATATGAAAACGAGCGAAAATTGCCGAAAACGTTCAAAATGGATGAAATCGGTCGAACACGGTCGCAATCGGTCGTAGTCGGTCTAAAACGGTCTAAATCCGTCGAAATCTGTCAAAAATTGACAACGTCGGTCGAAAACTAGCGAAATCGATCAAAATCGATTAAAATCGGTCAAAAAGGGACGAAAAACGTTACAAACGGATGAAAACGTAAAAAAAATACAAAACGTATAAAAATGTTGTATAGTATTTGTCTTAGTTTACAAAATGGGAGATGATTTGCACACTCCACTAAATGATTGGGACACTCCAATTAATTATATTTGGACCTTTATACCCTTATATGAGAGAAAGTGTAAGTGTAGTTGTGAGGGTATAAATGTCCAAACACAATAAAATGGAGTGTCCCAATCATTTTGTGGAGTGTGCAAATCACCTCCCTTACAAAATCCAATGCGCATGACCCATGATCCATGTTAATTACCCATTGTTGATCGCCAATCATGTATTGGTCGATAACATGACACTATACGCCAATACAACCCAATGCACATGACCCATTATTAACAGTCATGGATGTGTCGTAACATGACACTCTAAGCAACGATAACAATGCATATGACCCATATGATGTCAAATACCCATTATTGAATGTGACCAGTGATAACCTAATGCATATGACCCATGACCCATGACCCATGTGAATTAGCCATTATCACCGGTCATGCATGGGTTGCACCGGCTTGGTAGGTGTATAGTTATAGTGTGAATATTACAGTATATGAATTGTATTTGAACTTATTAAAGGCGGTCATGCATGGGTTATGTAACAAACCGGAATTTTTCAAACTAATTTTAAATAATAAATGTCAATTTAGTATTACCAAACTGTCAGTTTAAGCATTCATGAGCTCGCATAACTTTTTTTGGAAAACAAAGCCGCACACTGCAGCTTACAGTAACTCATTTCGTGGTCTATTCTATGTGTACAAGTCATTTTCTGACTGAGCATTCATAGACTAAAACGAGAATTATCTCGCACCAAACACCACATGCGCACCGACACAAACCTAGTATCAGCATGAATTCAATACTGTTTATACGGAATTAATAAATTTTGTTTTTATATTTCCATTATAAAAACGCCATCGTTACAACTATTTTTAGCGCTTCCGCTAACCTCGAAAACTAAAAATTTACACCGGAGCTTAGCGAAACACGGGGTACCCTTAAACCCCCACAAATACAACAAAGACCAACTAAAACACTTGCAAAACGTTAAATACAAATTCAAAAAAAAATAAATAAATAAATACATAAATAAAAAAAATTAAACGTGATAACCTCTCTTCTCTCTCTCACCCTTATCCCCACACACATGCGTCTTCTTCCTCTCCCTCCTTCTGCTATGCTTCACCATCCCCACCACTTAATAACAAGCTCAGATCTGCTCAAATGATGCCAGAAAAACCACGAGGGTTGTCATAACAACACAGGACTGGCTCTCCTTGTCTCAATTCGGGGGTCAGCACAAAAGTGTGAAGCATGGGGGGACGACTTCCCTATTCGGCCTCAAGTTCACTGATAACAAAAGGAAGGGAATCAACCTTACTTGTTTTACTTCTTTTTATCTCACCACTCGGTTCACAAGCAAACCACTTCCCAAAAACTTCACTCAAAAATTTCTCTCAAAAATCAAGGGGTCTCCTGTGGTGGTTAGCTTGCTTGGATCGAAGTCGGATTTATTGTTGTTCAAAAAATTTGTTAAACTCTTGTCAATCGATTCATTCACCTCGTGTTGTAAGGATCTTGAAACCCTGTTTTGATGCTTTCATTCGAATATGTTTATGTTTCTGTTATTTACTGGGATCTTGATATAATCTTATTGGTCAGTTAAATCTGTTATTTCTATTGAACTCGCAAAATGGTTTATACCTTTTTAGTAGTAAATGTTGTTACGTTTCTGAGTGTCGATTGAATATGTTCAAGTCTGTGAATGATAGAGTATTATTCCCTTGTTGTTGTTGCTAGATTTGTGTGGCTAAAATGATGATATACATATAATTAAAACACTCAGTTTGATATTGGCTCGAAAATGGAAGTCTCCTTGTTTTTGGTCTTGTGACTGGTTCTGTTTCGGTTCGACCATCATCGCCCACGAAGGGTGTACCATGGATCAGTTAGCTATATAAACGCATAGGAGGTGTTAAGTTTTGGTCATTAGGTAGTAAGCTTGATAAACTTGAATCAGATTTATTTGGTCTTGAGCTTGGAAGTGGTTAATTTTTTATTTGTGTTGGTTCAAGTCTATTTGGTAAGAATTGTTTAGGCTCAGCTTGTTCTGTTTTGTTATAGTGTCAATCCATACTATGAAGAGCTTAAGAGTCATAGTGATAATATTGTGTGTCGAGGCTTGGTTCTGTGTTTGGTCGAACGCCATTTTGGAACAATATTTCCTGTAGCTCTCAGTAGACACCCATAAACCACAAGGGTGGTCTTGCATTTGTTTTGTCTTGCCTCAAGGGAAACACGCTCAGAAATGGTATGTTGTGGTTGATTGGCCTCGAGTCCCAAGAGTGCGTGAGTCTTGTGTGTTGTTTAACTCAACCGACCCACATAGGGTGTGCTGTCATACCAATTTAAACTCAACGCCAAGGGGTGTTGAGTTAGCATCCCTTACAGTGTAGAAACCCAGTTTGCTGCACATGTCCTTCTTGCTGTGTCGAATCTCTATGTGATTTCAACTATCAAGCAAGGTGTGTATTTGTTATACCATGGGCCTCGACCCGTTCAGCCAATGGGTGTGTTGTGTTTATTTCTGGGCCGCAGCCCACTCAACTTTTTTTACAAATTTACGAAAATAAATTTTAACAATTTTTACATTATCAACATTCGTGCTCGAGCTAAACCGCGATACAAGTTCGGATACGTCCTACATATATCTATAACAAATTTTCATGTCACGCCCTATAACGTACCCAACAACATAGCATACTAGCAACTTATCTCGAAAACTATAAAACTTTATAAATACTTAACGTACTCACCTAATTATAAAAGCTCGAAATGGAAATTTCATAAAAGCTAATTTAAGTTACAAAATAACTACTCTTTTTAGATGAACATTTTCACGTGAAAACAACAAGCGCGTAAACGCGGGTCATACCCGATCTTCTAAAAACCATACACTTGGTGTATTTTTAATTGCAAACTTTTTTAATAAAACTATTACTAAAAATTTAATTTTTACGCACTCCTATTATTAACTAATATCTAGCTATATTTATATGAACATATAAATATACTTTTAAACGATATTCTTATAACCCGAATTCGTCTACTATATTTGAATACTTTCCATACATCGTCCTCCGGTTAATGTCACTTATTCGTCTTTGATACTTTTGTTATTACATACTTACACACTTACACACTTCCAAGAGCCAATACTTGCAAAACTGCTTCAAACTTAAATATTGCCACACAAGCAACAACAACACAAACATTTTGAAACTTTTAAACTTATTAAGACTTCACTCATCGAGTCTTAAATCTGAACCTGTAAACTAAACATGCCTTATTAATCTAGGTTGCGTGTTGGTTCCGAACACTATCCGATTTATTGCACTATCCGACTGCTATTTGCTGAGGTGAGTTCATGACCCCTACCTTTTTGTTTTAAACTATTTTGGGGGAGAATACATGCTCGTTTTTAACTAAACTCGATGCTTGTTTATACTTAAACTCATTACTTTCTCTTACTTGAAACTTGGCTTATTTACTTATTGCATACTGGATTACCTTATCATGGACACAAGTGTTTAAATCATATATACCAGTTTATAGCCCCACTCTTTTACTTTACTTTGCTTTGCAAAACTTGGGGTAAGAAACGTGCAGAACACGTTTACGGACCACACTGAAACTTATGCTTTATTTAAACTATTACGCGGATTAGCCCAAACCCTTGAATCCCACTATGCCCAAACTCATGAACCGTCAATTCCTGCTGGGAAGCGCGAATGTTATAAATAGATCTATTGGGGGTGACTCCCCCGTTCGGTTTGACCGGATAGGCAAACGCGAACGTATAACATGTCGAATTACAAGCGTATCGGGATAAACGCTTGTCGGGCCTTTATATTTAACATGCTTCTAGAGCATGCACACTGTCGTAGCTTCGGTTGCATGAACTTAGTGCTAACGTAATAGACTAATTACTATGTGACATTGTATTCGTTGTAATGATCACACACCTTACTCATGGTCCACAATTCTAATTTTACTATAATGTAAACACTATTTCATGGCATTGTGAGCCACACAGCGGTCACAAAACTCTCTATTAAACTCACAATACTACTGTTTTATGATACAAACCTATGAACTCACCAACCTCGTGTTGATACTTTTTAGCATGTATTTTCAGGTTTAAGGCGATAGCTACTGTTGAAGGCTTTGGCATGGCATGGCATGGTCATAGACAACTCTGACATATATTTGGGACCGCTTAAACTCTTATATGGGCCTATATTTCCAGCGATGTAAATTTGAAATTTTTTTTTGATAAGGAAAGTTATTCTAAATGGTTGAGATAAAAACCGTTCTTTGTACTTGTGTTATGATACCAATTGAGTAGCACGCCAGTAACGTGTATGCTTCCGCTAAACCAGATTTTGGGGGTGTTACAGGTTACACCGGCTTGGTAGGTGTATACCGTTTGTCACAGACACTAAGAAGCAATTATGCAGGGAACTCCCGATCATGTTATCCGGGATCGAGAAAGTTTGAACTCGGCTTGAGCTTGACTCGAAAAGCTCGATTTATTTGTAAAGTTGTGTTTTCTTACATAAATTAAAATTGAAATATAACCTAATAATCGAATTCGGTTCACCTTCGGCTCGAAAATCTCGATACATTCATAAATAACTATTTACACTTAGTACACTTACATAAAATAAATAAAAAAAAACAAAAAAAAAACAAAACAAAAAAAACAAAAAAAAAATAAACATATGCTATATCACTCATTAAACATTTAACCTCATTTGATAGGCTTGAAATATAATACTCCATCCCAAATTTTAACTTTTCACAGCCCGCCTAAAATTTTTCCCAAATTTAAACTGCCCCTCCACCCAAATATTTCATTGACCCGCCCATGTTTTTCAATACTCCATCCCAAATATATATATCCACAAAAACTAGATCTGGTCTTCTTCTATCTCCTCAACACTCTCCTCACCAACACCACCCGCTTGGTAGCATAAATGTTTCGATAAATGTTTAGATTCCTGGATTTGGGGTCTCAATCACAATGGCGGTGATGGTTGCGACTGATAATAAACGGCGGTAGCGGTATTCAGCTCACTATGAGAAATTAGCATTGAATTTAGAAGGATATGGTGTTCCAATTGTGGTGGCTAATGTTTCGAGAATTGACTGGCTGAGGAATGCTGCGGGTTTGGTTGATCCTAATTAATGGCGAGGAACACTCCAACCTCAGTCAGCTCGCCCTGTTCTTGATTGGTACTTTGCTTTTACATGTTTATTGAGCTACATGGTTCAAGCTCCTTGATTTTGATTTCACTAAAGCTATATGTAATGTGTGCAGATATTTAAATTGGGTTAATGAGGCTGTCAATGAAGCTTTGAAACAATCTCAAGGTTTATATATCGCCTTGCTATCTTATAATGACAAGATTTTTTGTGAATACCTGAGTACACACTTCCGATGCATTCAGGCATCTTTATCTGGTGCCTATCTTAGTCCTTAATTTATTAATACATCATCAGGTTGCAAAACAACTCGAAATGTCTTTCATGACATGTTACCCAGCCCACCATTTTTATATGGTATTATCTTTTATTATTTTGAAAAGTGCATTCACATCTGAAATGGTTTTTTATCCTTGAATTCATCTTTTAGATGTTTTTAAGCACCCATTATGCGGGGACTGATTTAAAAACTAGATTGACCATAACCAAACTGGCCAAAAGCAAATGCTACCTTGGAATCTTTACTTTTTTCTAGTTTGAAAAAAATAATCTGAAATGTATATAGCTTTGGAAGGTTGAATAAAAGTTACAAATAAAAGATGCAGAATCGATTGTAAGAAAGCCTAAAATCGGAAAAAGACCAAGATCTGATTATCAAAAAATATAGTTGTTTCTAATCAAGTAGTCATGTTGGTCTATTTGATTTTTTCAGCTTATTTTTTCCATTTTTAATTGGGTGGTTGGGACAAAGTTACTTGTACCTTTGTAAACCATTCCTAGAGTTTAATCTATACCTTATTTTTAATTGGGTGGTTGGGACAAAGTTACAAGATCTGATATGCGTTTTATTCCTATCATGTTTGTGCAGATAGTTGAACCAGTGGCGCATCAAGCGACTCAAAACCACCAAAGCCGATAGTTGAGTCAGTGCCGAATCAAGCGACTCAAAACCACCAAAGCAGATAGTTGAATCAGTGGCGAATCAAGCGACTCAAAACCACCAAAATAGCAGATAGTTGAACTAGTGGCGCCTAACAAACTAGATGCACCTGACAAAAGACAAGGCAATAGTGTCTCTATGTCAAATGTCAAGAAATAGATGCACCCGTCAACAATATATATAACCACATACTTTTTACAGAGGAAGGTTTTCTAGCATCTAATCAAGAACTTTATTCCAGTATGTTCATCTAGTTTTGTTTTGTTGTGAGCTTTGACATGTTCTAGTTCTGCTCTCATCCTGATGTGGTTATTGTTGATATGCAGCAGCCTACATCTTCAAGGCTTTTATATCCAGATGATGAGATTAGATCAATGGGAGAAAAACTTGTAAGTTTAACTGCAAATTTTATTATTATGTTCATTGTTTTGGATTAAAAGTCTTCATGATGTTGTTTAAATTACCGCTGCTCGTGTTTGTGTTAATATTGCTTAGATGGATTTAGTGCTGCTCATGAACTTCAAAGAAAATGTGCCAAGTATTTACTACTGCTAGTACAACAGTTACTACTACTAGCGAAAGTTGGTACTGTTAAGAGATTAAGACCGCTCGAAGTTGCTAGTTGGTTATGGAAAAGATTATAGATACTTAGGAAACTATTGTAAGCCGACTAGGACTCCTTGGTGTATGAAAGGATGTCCAATTTTATATATGGTTCAGTTATATACATTCCAATTTTATTGTATTTGAATTTGTTTTGATATATATTTGAATTGTTTTGATATATATTGATTTTTTAAATGTGACTAAAAGATGCATATAGTCACACTTATTAACACTTTTGGTCACTGTTTGCTTAATTCGTTGTGTGACTAAATATTACAAAAGGTCACACAAACATTGAATTCATGTGGCCATTGGATGATCAATAGTCACACAAAATATACATTTCTTCACTTTAAACAACATATGGTCACACTTATTAACATTTTTGGCCACTTGATGCTTAATTGTATGTGACTAAATACCAAAAACAAAGTTGCTTTGTGTGACTAAATATTACAAAAGGCCACACAAACATAAAATTCAAGTGGCCATTGCATGAACAATAGTCACACAAAATACACATTTCTTCACTTTAAACAGCATATGGTCACACTTATTCACACTTTTGGCCACTTTTTTTTAAAATTGTATGTGACTAACTCAAAAAAAACAATCCCTTTTGTGTGACTAAATCATCACAAACATCACATTTATTATATTCATGTGGCCACAGGACGGGAAATAGTCACACATAATACACATTTACTTGAATAAATCATCTCAAATGTCACATATATTATATATTTATGTGGCCAAAGGACGAACAATAGTTACTCTCAAAAAACATTCGTGTGACTATAAAGTGTTTACAGTCACTGATAATGACTAAACCAACAAAACTTGTGCCTAATTTGTCACACATATTCGGGGTTTTAGTCACTCTTTTTCGATAGAAAAGGCCACGAACTCAACAATGTGACCACATGCCACCTACGGTGGCGGGACCTTTGGTGACACACAACGAAAAAAATGTGTGTGACTATATGCATATCGTCACACATTTTTCGCGTGACCAATACAACTTTTTGTACTAGTGAAATGAAACCCCTCACATGAAGCTCCCTGATGAGACGAAAAGTGTTACACTTTTAGGGGGTCATTTAAGCCCTAATTCGTATAAATGTGATCAAATATTGCCCTAAATCGTTCCTTTTGTCACTTTAGGTACTTTTGAGAGGAATTCTGGAAAACATGCACATTTGGACGTTTTTTGAGCATAAAAGTGAAAAAAACGACAAAGTCTCAAAGAAGCTGGAAATTACAACTTGACGGCGTCAGGAGTCACAAGGTGACGCCGTCAGTAAGGATGACAAAAGAGGGGAATTCAATTATCAAACGACAGGCCAGAAAGATTTCAAGAATTTACACCTGACGGCGTCAGGTGTTAGAAGATGTAGGCCGTCACGTGTTAAGTTAAAGAGAGACGGCCTGGAGAGTTTTACAAGCTGACCACGTCCCAAATGGATCTAGGCCATCCGAGAACTCTAATGGCAGCGAGCTGACGGCGTCAGGCCCTATAAGCTGACGCCGTCCGAACTTATTTTCTATATATATTTTCAAAATTTTCATTCATTATGTGNTCAAAGAAGCTGGAAATTACAACCTGACGGCGTTAGGAGTCACAAGGTGACGCCGTCAGTAAGGATGACAAAAGAGTGGAATTCAATTATCAAATGACAGGCCAGAAAGATTTCAAGAATTTACACCTGACGCCGCCAGGTGTTAGAAGATGTAGGCCGTCACGTGTTAAGTTAAAGAGAGACGGCCCAGAGAGTTTTACAAGCTGACCACGTCCCAAATGGATCTAGGCCATCCGAGAACCCTAATGGCGGCGAGCTGACGGCGTCAGGCCCTATAAGCTGACGCCGTCCGAACTTATTTTCTATATATATTTTCAAAATTTTCATTCATTATGTGTGGAACTTTGTGGAGAACTTTTAGGGCAAACCCTAAAGACGAATTTTCTGTGACTTTTAGGGTCTCCAACCCTTGGAACCCTAGTGCTTAATTAAAGATAAGTCTTCACTTTAATTCAATCAATATGTCTATGTGTTGGTTGTCTATCTATCTTGCTTGTCTTTCAATTAACATGAGTAGCTAAATTTTCTAGTGTTTGTTTGATCTAATGAAACCTAACTATTAATTATTGGTTGATTGGTGTGTGTTGTTGTTTGTTGGGATGATTGTTTCATCGATGTTAGGCTCAAGAAAACTGGCCAACCTCCTTTATGGTAACGTGCTTGAACGTCTTGGGAAACGAGGCATACTAGGCTATTAAGGTTATAAGGTAGTATTTAACGCATGAGCCACTGTTTACAACCCCTATGGTTGTGCCGTGCATGGCATAGGGCGAGATAAGTGCTCATAGAATTGGAGAGATATGTATGCCACTCCATGAGTTATTAGGAATACACCCTTCATCCACACAAGTAACGCACATATCAATTAACCGGTAAAAGATAGTTAGGGAGTAATGAAATCTAAGTAAACATAATTTTCTCCATATTGTTTTCACAACCACAATAGTTTAGATATTTATTTTATTTTAATTTGAAAAAGTAGTAAACTTGGGTTAGTTGACTAGCAACTAATTCCGCCCTTCCTCTAAAAACCGAGATTTTACTTGCTTTCTAAAAAATATAAAAAATACAAAAAGAATCTTCCTTCCACCCTTAGACCTATTAGATTAGCTATTCTATCCTAACGAACACTATTCCCTGTGAGAGAACGATCAATCCCCCGTACTTACCACTATCCTATACTACATCGGTCAGGTACACTGCCTGGTGGGGTTGTAAGCCTCTTGAGATCCCTCGAGAGGTAAAACCTATTGTAAGGTCACAAAACCACGCATCACTCCCTAATATTGTGTTACGTTATTAAGTAAAAAGATAGTTTTTATTTTTGTATGAAAATACTTCACTTTATACCCTTATAGTTTATATAATTACAAAATCTACCCTAAACTTATAAACTTTATGTAATTTAGACTTTTAACTATCTAGACTTTACACAATTAGTCCCTTTACTTATATATTTTATGAAAATGACAGAAATGACCCTTGGACTTATAATTTTTCAAAATTTACCATTTATTCCCTTAACTTTATAATATTTGCAAAACTAGTCCTTATAAGTTTATAACTATATTACTTTTTATCCTAAGGTTATATAACTTTACAAAAAAGGTCCTTATACTTAATACTTCTAAGAAATGTCAAAAATAGTCCCTATACTTAATATTTTCAGAAAGTTACCATATATACCCCTATGCATGTAAAACTTTGCAAAACTAGTCCAAAAACCATGCAAACTATACTTTTGTGAGACAAAAGAGTTTCCTAGCTTATGACTAACTAATATTAGCTTAACTAAGTTGCCTAAACTAGCTTATAGCTTATGGTAAGGGCTTATAGCATGTAAACATGAATTCGACATAAATTAGGGTTTTAAAATGAAAAGTTGTAAATGAAAATGATCAAGGCTTAAGCAAGGGTTCCTAGCTGATCTAAGGTAACCTATAACTATCCTAGGACTGTAATAAAGCTATTAGAACAAGTGAAAGAGCTTACGTGATCAAGGGGGGCTTAACGAGGGTTTTAGGGTTTTCTTGTCTTAAAATGGAACTCAACAAGGCTTCTAGGCTATACTACTCGACTTCTAAGGCTTCTAGGACTCTTGTACTACTACTATGACCAGAATATGTGAGGTAAAGAATAGAGAATGGGATGGTTTGAAAGAGAGGGGGTACGAGGGCTTTTATAGCCTCATTAGGCTTGGGGAGCAAGGAAAGGGTGTGCTAGGTTGCGAGATGGGGGGGAGGTGACTAATACCAGCTAGGGGATGACTATGGTAGGATAGGAGGTGACTAAGACAAGCTATGGTGGTGTGTGGTGGTTATTTAGCCGCGACCTAGAGGAGGTGACAAGTAGGTACATCACCTACTTGTAAGCTACTTAGGGAGGTGCGAGGGAGGGTGCTTAGGGTGACTAAGATTCTAGGTTAGGTGCTTGAGGTGTTTGAGGTGCTTATGGTACTTAGTTTTAGGATTAGGGTTTAGTTTAGACCTAATCTTGCTTAAGGTATGATTATGGTTTAGCTTAGGGTTTAGTACCTAGATTAGGGTCCTATGAGTATTTAGTGAGTAGGATTAAGGCTTAGGAGGGTTATACTAAGTGGTGGTAGCCTATACTAAAGATTTGGGATAGTTTAGACCCTGTTCCGAGACTTTATAACCTAGTTAGGGTTTTGTGCTTAAGAGTCTTGTACCTAAGCTCTAAGAGGTTGTACTAGGGTCTATGGGTGCTAAGATATCATATTGTTGCTAGGGTAACTCATACATAAGCCTTGAACACTTTCAAACTAGTTTAGATAAGCAATTAGGGTTTTAGAGATAACCGTAAACACATAGAGCTTAATTAGGGTTGGATTAGGGTTTTTCTTGGTATTGTGGTAGATATAGTGTGTTAGAGTGATAGATTACTTATTGTGGTAGTATTGTGATCTTAGGCTTGACATACTAGGAGTTTATATAATCTGAGTGTAGAGATATTTGGCTTGAGTGGATACGTGAGCAAGTCTAGAGAGTCATGCATATAATGAAAAGCATATAAAAGCAAAAATTTTCCTATGAAAATACCTGATATAGGTATTGTAATGGAAATGATATTGGTGAAATTCCATGGGTGGTTACAGTCTTACCCACTAAGAATAAATCTCGTCTCGAGATTTAGTTGAATGTAGGGGTAGTAGAAAAATGGGTTGACGATTCGAGAAAGGAGAGGTGATATGAGTGGAAGAAAGGAATTGTACAAACAGATTAGAAGATGTTTGCACATGTGCCAGATACTTAGATTCATTCATTTATATCTCATTACTGACAAGTAAAGGCGTCCCAATTCTTGTAAGCAAGAGCTTATAAATTCATGATCCGTTGATTTATAACTTTTTCATTAAAATGAAAGAGCGTCCTAGTTCATTTTAATAAGGTGATCATAAATTATCCTTAAGTAGTATTGGCGGAAAATGGAGGGAGTTTACCACACTTAAGGAAATGTGGTATGGGAATGTTTTGGGAAAAAAGAATTTAGGAAACTTAATGGGATTGACCCATGAAGTTAGGAAAACATTGTGGAATGTACAATGTTTGACTAAACCTGTGGGTTATGGGCCCACTGGCTAAGGAAATTTTATTGATGTATTAGCCATGTTGGTAGCTCGGGTTTCCTTGTTCTACAGTCACCCTTTTAGCAACTAGTTACCTGATTGCATCCCATGTCATGGCTAGATTGACGGACGTCGATGATCTCATTCTTGCAACTTTTGCAAGGCGAGATAGTATAATATCATAGTCGAACATAATGAAGATTAAAGTTCGACATAGATATTCTTACAAGATCTAACTAATAGAATCTTGTGAAATGACGAGAAGTACAAGTTCCAACACTTAGAACATTGTAGGATGACGAAGAGAGAGAGGGTATAAGGGTAGGGTGAGATAGGATGAAAAATAACGGAGGAATGGAATGAAGGAATAGGAAAGAATAAAAAAGAATGAAAGGATAAAATTTAACGAGAGAGTAAGAAAGGATGGAGAAATGGGAAAGAACGAAGGAGTGGGATTAAACGGAAGAGTAGGAATAGGTGGGAGAATTGGATTAAACGGGAGAGTGGGAAAAGGCGGGAGAATAGGATTAAACGGTAGAGTGGGAAAAGGCGTGAGAATAGGATACCTGAAAGAATGGTATCCTAATGAAGATAAGATTTACTAGATTCCCTCGAAGTTTGTTTCCCTCCTAAAGGTCTCGGTATAATCCATAACGAGTCATCTAGTTTCCTTTAGATAGTCTTAAAATCTAGGGGTGGTATCTTTGACCTAATCGGTGAAGAAGATCCTATAAAGGGAGAAGGGCTAGACGGAATAGAAGATCCTATAGCTAGAGGTTTATCACTATTTCTAGGCAAAGTTCCTTGTTTATTCCTTTGGTTAAAATTTTCTATCTTACGTCCTAGGTACTTATAACCAGGTAAGGTAATATCCATAGTATCTTCCAAGTAGAATACTAATGTGTGACCTAAGAAACGTCAAATCCTATTATGTAATCTAAGAAACTAAGTATAGGTAGACTAAAATCCTCAAATGTCTTATTCCTATTTCTTATAAGTAAAACTTAGGATTTCTAAATCAATAGCCTATTAATCTAATCCTTTAGTGTTTCTAAATTGCTCCTAAAGATTCCTTTAACTTAATTGTGTGACTAATTCTAATATCCTCGATATTTATTAAGTAGAATCCTAACATAAGTTAAATCCGTCCTATCGTAATGTCTTTCTAACCTATCGGGGTATAGGTTTTTCTCTAGTTTAGTTTCTAATCTATAAAATCTCTAAAATTTTCTATTCTTATTTTCTATTTCCTCAACGATTTCTTAGAGATGACCTATCTTGGTGATTCAAAGTATCCTATATTTATTCTTATGTTTTTCTAAGGGTATCCTAAATTTATTTCTAACCTCAAATATGGGAATCCTAGAGTGTGTAATTCGGGTTTTACTAAGAGGGGAAATTACTTCGGGAATCATAGCAATCTAAGGGAGTAACGAGGGAAGGATAGGAATATGCTTGTGTATAATTGTTATATACTTGCATATGGGAATAGTTAGGGGAAGGTTCTCTAACTAGGGGAAACTAAGAGATTTCAGAGAGATGAGAATTAGAGATGAAGGAAGGATAGTTACTGAATTTGGATTGAATTCAGATAATCATGATGTAGAATGAAGATTCTCGTCATTAGTATCATATGAAATGATAGGGGAAGTAATTTAAGGGATTTAAGGTTTAAAGTGTAAAGAAATAGAGTACGGGGATGGTTGTAATACATGACATACAATGTCATGAAACAACAAGGAATAAAATCACAACCGCATAACATCATAAATAACTTATCATAACTTAAAAGTTTAACAAGTATCACTATTTATGCCATATGTGGTTGGGAAGGATAAGGTTTTTAGGCAGATTACTGGGTATGAAAAAGGAGGAAGTTTTTGTGGGAAAAGGCAAATATAGGGGGTGGATTTATTTTTCGGAGCCCACTTTATCAGCATTTACTAGCTACCGAAAGGGTAATATCCTAGGTTTATCCTTATAATACCTAAAGTTCAAAAACAATATTCCTAAGGAATTTTTTTCTGTCTTATAGGGTTTACCTAACTTAAATTGTTAAGGGTTGTAAGTAATACATATCCAGTAGTATTACTTATAAGGTATAAATAAACCTCGAGTAGATCATAACAAGTGTCCAACTTGTTATGCTTCTTAAATTTGCTAGGGTTCGGGGTATCCTAAAGTATCCTAATAAGGGATGGTTGGGGAGTAGGGTTTCTATCCTAGGAAGTAATTAGGGATTTATAACTTGGGCAAAGTATCACAACTTATCTTATATTATAGGCATCCTATCTTACATATTTCATACCTAACTAGTACCATTATTTATAGTACATATCCTAAGATGAAATTCTAACCTAAAACTTATGGGGCAACTAAAGTGTACTATTTGACGATTTCTCCCTAAACTTGTTAAAGTCGGAAGGACTTCCTAAATCTAATCGATGAAGGACCTGGTTATCATCGATTATCTTTTCTAAGGTAGTAATCCTAAAGCGGGCAAAGGCAATCTTATTGTTATGTTTCATTTGTTCCTTCTGAATTTTAGAAATCTGAGTACAGGTTTGTCTAAGCTTAATCTTAAATTCGCTAAAATCATGTTGGTTTTCTACTTGCCTATCACTATGACTTTTATCTATCTTTTCTATAAGGTCGATAGTAATTTCATGTAAACTACTTAGAATATCCTCAACCTGATGTTCTAAAGGTGTCCTATGGGAAACTCCTCCAACCTCAAATTTCCACGATGAGGTAGGAAGATTTGTGGGGATATAGGGAGGCACTAAGGTATAGGGTTGTTTCTAAAATAAACTAGGTTTACTATTAGGTAAGTGCGATAAAGGATGTATGGGTCTCCTAGGTAACATTGGTCCTCCGGGAATAAAGAATCCTTGAGGATCAAATGTTGGTGAGGGTAAAACAGAGGGAAAAGGAATAGGGGTTGGTGAAGGAATAGGTGGTGTGTTTGCATTAATGTTTTAGGTTTGGATCATCTAGAAATGGTGTAAAACCTAAGGGTGATGGTGTAACTATATTATTCCTAGAGTCTTCTAAGGAGTCAGGGAAAAGATGTTTTGAGGAATAATCCAGTACATTCAGAGAGGAAAGAGCATTCTCCGGATGTAACCTGGATGGGACGGGGGTAGGATAGCGGGGAGTAGACATAACTGTATAATAGTATGATGAGGCGAAAAGTGTTACGCTTTTAGGGGGTCATTTAATCCCTAAATCGTTATTTTATGATCAAATATTGCCTTAAATCGTTCCTTTTGTCATTTTAGGTACTTTCGGGAGGAATTCTGGAAAACATTGCATTTTTGACATTTTTGGAGCATAAAAGTGAAGAAAACGACAAAGTCCAAATCTTCTATGACCATATCAATATCCCCACGAAGCAAACCACTGACCAAGCGGCCGGTGGTAAGCTACGTGATCTAAGTGCGGAACAATCATGGGAACTAATAGAAGATCTTGCTCTCTATGACAATGATACGCGGGATTGCGACCACGTAACAGGTTTTACCTCTCAAGGGATCTTGAGAAGCTTGCAATCCCACCAGGCAGTGTACCTGACCGATGTAGTATAGTGTAGTGGTAAGTACGGGGGATTGATCGTTCTCTCACAGGGAATAGTGTTCGTTAGGTATGAAAAACTACTCTAATAGGTCTAAGGATGAGGGATGATTATTTTTGTATTTTTATAATTTTTTGAAAGCAAGTAAAATCTCGGGTTTGAAGGAGTGGGCGGAATTAGTTGCTAGCAAACTAACCCAAAAACTACTATTGCAAATAAAATAAAAATAACGAGAAAATAAAATGTTGTGAAACTTATATGGAGACAAGTGTGTTTACTTAGATTTCCTTACTCCCTAACTATCTTTTACCGGTTAATTAATGTGTATTAATTATGTGGATGATGGGTGTATTCCTTAATACCATTCGTGGGGTGGCGTACGTACTTCCCGAACTCTATAAGCTCCTACTTCACTCCTATGTCGAGCCTGCTAGAAGCTCCTAACATGGGATCATTAGAATTCGCTCATGCATTAAATACAACCATAAAAACCTAGTACGCATTGGTTCATGTTTCTTAAGACGTTCAAGCAAGTTACCGTATAGGAGGTTAGCCAGTTTTCTTAAGCCTAACATCGATAAACAATCATCCAATACAAGTAATAACACACCGACAACCAATAATCAATAATTAGGTTTCATTAGATCTAAGCAAACACAAAATAAATCTAGCCTAGCATGTTAATTGAAAGACAAGCATAAGATATAATTAACCAACACATAGACATATTGATTAATTTGAATGGAGACTTATCTTCAATTGAACATGGAAGAATCAAGGGTGAAAAACCCTTGAAAAAGCTGTCAAAGTCTTCTAGGGTTTGTTCCCAAAAAGTTGCACACTAATGAATGAAAAATAGAAAAGTATATATAGAGAATACACTCTGACGGCGTCAGCTTATACGCTCTGACGCCATCAGCTCGCCGCCATTAAGGTTCTCGGATCGCCTAGATCTACTTCTGACGACGTCACTTGTAAACTTGCTCTGGGCCGTCACTCTTTAACATTACACCTGACGGCCTAGGATTATTAACACCTGACGCCGTCAGGTGTAAACATCACATTTTCTTCTTAGGGCGTCACGTATAGTCAGAATCCACTCCTTTGTCTTGGTTGGCTGACGGCGTCACCTTGTGACTCTGACGCCGTCAGGAAGGATTTCCAGCATTCTTTTGAGACCTTGTCGTTTTCTTCACTTTATGCTCTGAAAATGTCCAAAATGCTATGTTTTCCAGAATTCTTCTCAAAAGTACCTAAAATGACAAAAGGAACGATTTAGGGCAATATTTGATCATATTAACACGAATTAGGGCTTAAATGACCCCCTAAAACGGGTACACTTTTCTCCTCGTCAGACAACGAAAGTTGGAATGATCTCCGTGATTTGAACAAAAAGGCCAAGGCAATATCTTTGCCTTCGAATAATTCAAGCACTCCCGACCGTAGGATCATGGAACTTAAGGACCAAGTCAAGTTTCTCATGAAATCTTACGAGGCTCCTAAACCTTCAAGCCAAGTGAATTAAATCACTTCTTCATGTGAGTATTGTAGTTGTCCCTACGACACTCGTGATTGCATGGAACTCCTCGAACAAGCTTTTGCGGACTACGCATGCTCGTGTACCGACGGAGTGGGAGAAAAGTGGTACACTTTCAAGCCTGAGCCGAACCCTTACGGGGTGTCTTACAACCCCTCTTGGAAAAGTCACCCAAACTTTAGGTGGAAACAAAACCAAAACACGCCCCAAAACAACTCTTCCAATCCACCTAATCGTTTTCAACAAAACGGTTCATCCTCAAACCGTGCTTTCAACAACAATCCTTCCAATAACTATGGTAGTACCAATAATTTCGAAGGATTGATGTCTAATTTTATGGCATCTCAAGACACTCGTATAGCTTTGAATCCGATTTCAAACAAAGACAAAGCGATATGACCAATAAGATTGACACCCTGTTAAAAGTTCACAATGACCGAGAAATGGGAGCACTCCCAAGCGACACGGTCAAGAACCCGAAACTAAACGTTAACGCCATCTCTTCAGTTTCGTCTCCTAGTTCTTGCCCACAATACTATTCGGTCAATGCCATGAGCACGTGTTTCAAGCAAACCCAAATTCCTCAAAGAGACCATGAAAGTAGGATATCAAACACTAAATTGGTCAATAACATAGTTGAAATGCCGCCCACTCAAAACCTTGACAAAGAATTCAAGGAGCTCCACCTTGAACGTCTAGTTATTGATGTTTTGGCACGTGCTCCTTAATATAATGCCCTCTTGGAAAAATATGAGAAGAAGCTCAAGTTAGGTGACAAAGGGACCGCATTCGTTCAAAACAAGTTACCTAAGAAATTAGATGACCCGGACTTATTTGTCCTACCTTGCAAGATCGGTAATTCGGAGGCTTATGATACATTAGCCGATCTTGGATCAAGCCTTAACTTACTTCCACTACCTCTTTACACCTCCCTCAAACTAGGAAAGCTAGAAGAAACTGAAGTAGTAATACGCTTGGCCGATGGAAGTGTGGCATACCCGGTTAGAGTAGTAAAGGACGTGTTAGTACACATAGGAAAATTAACTATTTTAGCCGATTTTCACATCCTTGACATGGTTAGCGACCCTACATGCCCTTTATTGATAGGAAGAGGATTTCTAGCTACCGCAAGTGCTATGATTGATTGTAAGGGATCTAAAATAGCGATAGGAGAAGGAGAAACTTGGTCGGTATATGATATTAAGAAACACGCCTATGACACCTATGAGGAACCAATGCCTCATTGGGCAGATATTAATAGGAGACCCTCTAGATACGGACCATGGGTGAATAGAGACTTCATAGGACCCCAACGCCCATTCTACCTAGAAGAAGAATTTGTGAACCGAACACAGATGGTAGAGCAACTCTTGGCTAGGGACACTGAATTGGACCCATTCAAAGACCCTCTAGTTTTTAGAAAAATGATTGACTTCCTAGCAGTTTTGCCAATTAACCTAGGAATGAATAGGTGGAAAAGCGAAGGTGATGAACATAAATGGAATTGGAAAAAGCCACCTAAGGAAGGAGATGGATCATGGCACATAAAGATGACCTTATACGATCCGGATGGAGAGAAGTTTGAGAGGACATATCTCACGGAGCGCACTAATAGGAAACTTCAAATCAAAATCAACCCTAAAGATGTCCTCGATGAGGAACTCACCTACATAGGGTAGAATGAATTTGTGTCTAGCTACAAGACTCGTTAATAAAGAAAAGCGCTTCTTGGGAGGCAACTCAAGGTTTATTTGCTTTGTTTGTTTGTTTGTTTGTTTGTTTTTATTTGTTTCCGTATGTATGTTTTATTTTTATTGTTTATGATTCATGCTTCAAACTAAATTGCGAAAATGCTTTATTTTGTTTTTAACTTCGTCTTAACTACATATAAAGGTATTTTGCAAAAGATAAGTGTAAGGGAAATCTAAATTTGTTTTATAAGAACGAATTGAACATGAATCATAACAATATTAAATGAACATACATTTTAGTATTTGTTTGAGTCAAATGCTTGTATCGAGTCATAATGAAATTTTGCAGGATTCCTTGGTTTTTCCCGAAATTTTCCGGAAAATAAACACAAAAATTTTGTTAGATCAATTCTGACGGCGTCAGCCATTGATTACAGAAAATTATGCAAGTTTTGTTTTTCTGCCGGGATAATAAAAATTTACTAAATCTTTAACTCCAGGAATCTGCAAACATTCATTCCACAAGCATTATATCATTATATAGATTTTACCGCCGATTTTACGCAAGGTTTGCCTAGATTGTTTTCTCAGGTTTAACAGGTTATATTGGACAAGAAGATGAAAATGGAATCAAGCTTTTGGCGCTGCTTTAATCTTGAAGCTTTTACATCATCTTGGAAGAAGATCTAACCATGTTACCACACCATCCACACCAAACGAATCAGGGGAGTATTTGTTTCATTCTTTCATTTTCTTTACTTGTACATCTTTTTATTGAACATTGGGGACAATGTTCGGCTTAAGTGTAAGGGGGTAAATGAAGACACCTTAGAGAATGCAATTGCACTTGATTTTTGTTTGTTTAATGGTAGATGTGTAATAAAACCGAGAGAAATATTTGTTAGGGCAATTTTAGCGCCAAATTTAAATTTTTTTACAACATATAGGAGTGAAACTTTGGTCTTAATAAGCGTTTCATGGATAGGGAATTGTATGACTAGCACAAAAACCGTACCACTCAAAAATTTTCCCCCAAATATGTGAGGTTCGCCCCTAGAATTGTTAGGAAAAGCATTTATGCTTGTGTGTGTACCGGTAGTATTTAGATTCTAGAACTTGCGTTAGTGACCATCCCAAGTCCACAAGTGAGACTACATTCGTGTAGTTAGATTTACTACATGATAAGAGGCATTAGGATAACCCCTTGTTTTACACCTGTATTATTGTAATTACATTGGCTTCATTGGTCAAGTAATTCTCTCACACCTTAGCGATGTACTCATTTTTAGTACACGATACCCCTAGTACACCCCGCAGAGCCTATCTTTTCGTTTCTAATTTTAAGCATTTTACTTAAAGGAAGAATTTGTTTACAATCCACCCCAAATGTACACCCAAATCGCCTTAGCCTACCTTGTATGCACTCATCTTTAGTGCATTATTGTGACAACATTTGTTTTAACCCTTAGTTAATTGTCTTATTGATTACATGGTTGCTAAGTCGAGTCATATCTTGTACATATTGTTTTGGGACGATTGGGACTCATAGGTAAAATACTAATGTAATGGAGTAATGGGGAAGAAGTCAATTATTACCCCCATATGTACATTAATGTTTTAAAGTACTCCAAGTTTTTCGATTATCTTAATTCGAGTCATTAGAATAGTTATTTGTAAAGTATGTAAAAGTTCAAGTGTAAGGGGAGAACCGAGGCCCCTATGATGTATTATTTTGGATCGTAGGGCAAGAGTGTATGCAAAAAAAATGGAAAAAGAAAGAGAGAAAAAACATACGGACTACCATCCCATTTCCTTTTATGTTTATTTATGTTTTCGTTACAACCCTTGAAACGCCCTCTTTGATAGTTTATCTTAGGTGCTTACGCTAAGTGGAGGAGGTTTTTGATCCTTTCCCAAGCCTATGGTAATCTATTTGCTATGACAGGTAGTGAGTGATATTTTTCCATTTCCATTTAGTTATATAGGTTTATAACACCCGAGAGATGAGAGTATCCAAACACTATTTGTGAGGTGCTAGTGTATGATTTCCGTGCTTGTTATGACTAGGGTGGAATAACTATTTTTTGTAATTACTTTTATATTAGTGTTAAATGACCCCTAGCTCATATTTTGATTGGAATAAAAGCGCATTTGCTTGAGGACAAGCAAATCTCAAGTGTAAGGGTATTTGATGAGGCGAAAAGTGTTACGCTTTTAGGGGGTCATTTAATCCCTAAATCGTTATTTTATGATCAAATATTGCCTTAAATCGTTCCTTTAGTCATTTTAGGTACTTTCGGGAGGAATTCTGGAAAATATTGCATTTTGGACGTTTTTGGAGCATAAAAGTGAAGGAAACGACAAAGTCTCAAATCAAGCTGGAATTCTTACCTGACGGCGTCAGGAGTTACAAGCTGACACCGTCACTTGAAGACAAAGGAGTTGGATTTTGACATTACCAGACGCCCTGAAGAAGAGTTGAGAAGTTTACACCTGAAGGCGTCAGGTGTTAGATGGTCCAGGCCGTCAGGTGTAACATTAAAGAGAGACGGCCCAGAAGTTATAGAGGCTGACGGCGTCAGAAGTGGATCTAGGTGATCCGAAAACCCTAGACACGGCGGGTTGACGGTGTCAGGACTTATAACCTGACGCCGTCATAATGTATTTTCTATATATATTTTAGGATTTTCTTTCATTAAAGTGTGCAACTTTTGGGAGAACTTTAGGGATAAACCCTAGGTCGAATTTACTGCCTTTTTCAAGGGTTTTTCACCTTTGTTTCATCCATGCTTAATTAAAGATAAGTCTTCCATCAAATCGATCAATATGTCTATGTGTTGCTTGATTATATCTTATGCTTGTCTTTACATTAACATGCTAGGCTAGGTTTCTCTTGTGTTTGCTTAGATCTAATGAAACCTAGCTATTGATTACTTGTTGTTGGTTTGTTATTAATTGTTGTGGGTGGGTGATATCGATGTTAGGCTTACGAAAACTGGCTAACTTCCAATTGGTGACTTGCTTGAACGTCTTAAGAAACATGAATCGGATGTGTACTACGATTATTTGGTTGTATTTAATGCATAAGTAATTACTAGTGATTTCATGGTTTGGATACTAAACGTGTCGCTATAGAATGAAGTTTGCGCTTATAGAGTTAGGGAAGATCGTACACGGCCCTATGAATGGTATTAAGGAAAACAACCCGTCATCCACACAATTGTAACAAACTAATTAACCGGTAAAAGATAGCTAGGGAGTAGTGAAATCTAAGTAAACACACTTTTCTCTATATAAGTTTAACAACCATTTACTTTCTTGTTATTTTATTTTCTTTGCATTTGGTGTTATTTGGGTTAGTTGGCTAGCAACTAATTCCGCCCACTCTTCCAATACCCGAGATTTTTACTTGCTTTCCATAAAATATAAAAATACAAAAAGAATCATCCTTCAACTTTAGACCTAATTAGAGTAGTTTTCAATCCTAACGACACTATTCCCTGAGAGAACGATCAATCCCCCGGTACTTGCCACTTCACTATACTACATCGGTCAGGTACACTGCCTGGTGGGGATTGCAAGCTTCTCAAGATCCCTTGAGAAGTAAAACCTATTGCAAGGTTGCAAAACCTACGCATCATAGTAAAAGTACCATAAATCATTTAGCAGTTAAGCAATTATTTACTGTACTAGCCTTAGCACGTATTGTTACGGAGGATGGCAGTGGCACTGAGGACTTTCTCGGACTTAGTAGTTGTAGTCTAGGTTTTGACCTTGTTCTCTACAACTGAGGCTCTGATACCAATCTGTAACACCCTCATTTTCACAGATCGCAGCGGATTTAGATCTGGGGTATTACTTCATGGAATCACATTCACAATAATAGAAAACGACTCGAAAAGAGATGTTTTTATAAATGAGTTATCATTCATTAAAATATAAGAGTTTTCATTTAGAAGACGTCCCGTAAATCTAAATGTGAAAGTAGTATTTGAATGATAACAGAGTTGAAGTCCTCCAAGTTCAGTGCCGCTTCATGCCATAGATCCGTAACAGCCATATACCTAGGATACATGCTTAAAAGTCAACACTAGGTGTTGAGTGGGAGTCATAGGTTTAAGTGATAGTGAATACAAGTTCCACAGGGTTAAGTTGGTACACCCTTCAAGGAAAATGTAGTGTTTATGATAATTGCAATGCATATACAATTATCATGAAGTGGGTTATTGCACTAAGCTCATGAACCGCACGTTAACATGTCCAGATCATGGGGTACTGCAGACCAGACCATGATGGGACAGAAAGGATAACTTTCCAAAGTTAATCCTTTAGAAAATTTTCAAATATAATACTTATTGGTACCCAAGACACAGGCAAACCAACGAGAGTTGTCAAACTCCAATAGATCTATCAATTATATTCGCGTTCACTCGCAAGTGATTATGGTTCATGAATTTAGTTATGTGGTGGCGGATAGTGTTACTCGTGCAATAACCAAATAAAAAGACTTGTATTCTGTTTAAAGCATGTATCAACCTCACAGGGTTGTAAAGCATTTAAAAGTGAGGCTATGAAAACTCACCTGGGCTTAGAGAAATTTGATTGATGTAAAAGTGACTCGGAGATTAATCTGCTTACTCACGTATCCTAGGGTTCGTTATAGGTGTGGGTGTATGGAAAGCTCTAGTTATCTTATTTAGTTTTCTCAAGTAATCATTCTTAGGGTTTCTAATATTAGTTATAACATAACACCGTTCGAGCCATCATAATTCAGAGGTACATACCACTGGTACAGAATATTCTATTGGTCACGCCAAAAATGTGTGATGATATGCATATAGTCACACACGTTTTTTTCGTTGTGTGTCACTAAAGGTCCCACCACCGTAAAAGGCATATGGTCACATTGTTGAGTTCGTGGCCTTTTCCATCAAAAAAGAGTGACCAAAACCCCAAATATGTGTGACAAATTAGGCACAAGTTTTGTTGGTTTAGTCATTATCAGTGACTGTAAACACTTTATAGTCACACGAATGTTTTTTTAGAGTAACTATTGTTCAACCTTTGGCCACATAAATATATAATATATGTGACATTTGAGATGATTTATTCAAGTAAATGTGTATAATGTGTGACTATTTCCCATCCTGTGGCCACATGAATATAATAAATGTGACGTTTGTGATGATTTAGTCACACAACAGGTACTGTTTTTTTTTTTTGAGTTAGTCACATACAATTTTAAAAAAAAAGTGGCCAAAAGTATGAATAAGTGTGACCATATGCTGTTTAAAGTGAAGAAATGTGTATTTTGTGTGACAATGGCTACTTGAATTTTATGTTTGTGTGGCCTTTTGTAATATTTAGTCACACAAAGCATGTTTGTTTTGGGTATTTAGTCACATACAATTAAGCATAAAGTGGCCAAAAGTGTTAATAAGTATGACCATATGCTGTTTAAAATGAAGAAATTTGTATTTTGTGTGACTATTGATCATCCAATTGCCATATGAATTTTTTTTGTGTGACCTTATGAAATATTTAGTCACACAACGAATTAAGCAAACAGTTACCAAAAGTGTTAATAAATGTGACTATATACATCTTTTAGTCACATTTAAGAAATCAATATATATCAAAACCAATTCAAATATATATCAAAACAAATTCAAATACAATAAAATTGGAATGTATATAACTGAACCACTAATACATATCATATAAGCAATACTAACTATATGAACCAACAGTACTAACTTATAACTAACAGTTGTAACTAATACACTAGCAGTACTAAATGAGATACAACCTTTCCATTTGGTTGAGTAGTTCTTGATCCATCAGAGTTAGTTCCACTCTTTTCCTTTGTCTAAGCTAACTCAATCTCGAGTTGTTGTAGTGTGTGATGAAGCCTCTCCATCTCGACAAACTACAACAAACAGTAGTTCAAACACACATTAGCACAAAAAAACTTAAAATATTCAGATTATAAATACCTGTTCTGGATCCTTAATTGACCCTTTCCTCTTATAAAAACTCGACAACCTGTTGTACCCTCTACCCGTTTCAGTGAATTGCCTCTGGGACCGAGAAGCCTTCCAAAAAAATTAAACTAGAATCCAAAAAGGTGAAAATTAAATTCAGCAGATAATGAAATCGAAAATATAGAATGCTAAAAGTGATCACTAGAAAAGCGTACATTTGGATAAGTATCAACTGGTATCTCTAACCGCAAAATTCTCTTCACGGTGTATGCACTAGGACTAGCTGGAGCTCCTTGCCAATCAATTGTCGTTCCCGGTGGTCCACCAACCCTCTGCCATGAGATGTATAACTTTTAGTAAATTTATGATTGTCAAATTATGTACACAAACAAGTATAAGATTCAGCCATATAAGCATATGTCTTTAGAAAAAATAAAATGCTACACGTTGCATAACCTTCACCTCCAAGTGTGAGCAAGATAATTTATACTTATGCCAGGTGGGTGAAATTTAAAAAATATGGTCTTTATATTAACAATACACCAGACTGCTTATTGCAACATAACTGTGAAATTTAGATATGATACAAAAGTTATTGCATGACTAAACAAAATAATTCATGACATTCGTATTACAATGGTTGGGAAGTCATCTAATATATGCATTCATACGCATAAAACCTTCTAAATCACTTTTTCAAGGTTAGATTACTATAGTAAAAATACTTTTCTTAAAGTATTTGCCACAGTAATTAAATAAATAAAAAGAACAATATGTGGACAAAGAAAACTGTCTGTGGGTTGGCACAGCCTGACTCAACCGACGATAAAAATTCTTGTTTTTTTTACCTGCGTCCACTTTTTAACCTATAACCCTAACCTGCCTAACTTTCTACCCCTGTCTAAAACTGAATACTACAGGTTAACAAGGCCTGACAGAAAATAAATACCAATTCAAGTAGAAGAACGCAGCTTCAGGGTCTTTAGCCATTGCCAACTACAAAATGATAACAAGGGTGCTTTCATCACCAAATCAATTACACATATTTAAATGGGCGGGAAAGTGTTATAGTTGTTGATGGGTGCTTACAGCATTAACAGTTGAATCCATTCAATATACTTGAAAATGCAAGAAATACATCCCTACAGATGTCACGTTACCGGTTTTCTCACTATCTTCCTGCACGAAAAGATAGAGCACTGAAGCTCTAGAAAATAGTAAAACGAGAATAGAACAAGAACAAAGTTCCAGGTATCAGTTAGAAATCAAGTGTATTGAAGACCTGAACAAAATATATTACATCATGTCTCAATATGTGTGAGTTTCAACGCTTAGATGCTAAGTAAATTTGCTAATATTTAAAAGCACAAGTGAAATGAGCACCCATCTGCCTATTTGGCCACTCATCCTAGAAACAATTATCCATTGTTAATAAATTAATTACGTGTCATGTCAACTATTTATAAACTTTTAAAAGGACGTATTGAGATGGATTAAGATAAAAACGATAGAAAGAATAGAGGCATACCAATCTCATCATGATAGTCACTTTTACTGAAGTAAGATCCTATCTGATCAATGTCCTGATAAGTTACAGCATGTAGCAGGAAGTCCGGGTTGCGATATTCTTTCCTATTGGGCACTTCTAAATTAAAGCTTCTTCCAGTTTCCTTTTTCAGCCTCAGAAACTTGATGATCTTTTCTAGCACCAAAAGACACAATACTAATATTACTCAGGAAAACTTGTGAACTGAAAGTTACATCAAATATGCAAAGTAGGAGACCAGTCCTTTTCAATTCAATAAGCCACTATGGATTCCATATTACAGAGAAAAAGCAATTAGCATCCAAGTATAAAGACATGAAGTGAATGACAGACTATTAGTTAAGAAGTGAGGTATATTTGTATGTCATTGTGGCAAAGTTCCTATCAGCCGGTAAGATACAAATATTCCAGAAAATACTCATCTAGGATATTGTGAATAAAATGAATAGTAAATTACCAATTGGCTCACCGAGTTGATAGATACCAAACTACTTTATCAGATGAACATGATTGAATTACAGCCCTATATTTATATGGATTTCATTTCCCATAACTCTTCCTAATATAACTATGCTTCGGAATATTTATCTAAATTAATACCTACCAAGATGCTAGCACACAAATGCTAAATCCTCCTAGCGGCTGTGGAGGTGGTGGTCAGTGGACAGGCGGCGTGTGAGGCGGAGAAGGGGGTGAGATAGATTAAGAAAATTAGCTTGGGAGAAAACATATTAAGAAGATGATGTGAGAGCTTAGGGAGGGATATAGTGGCTAGCAAAGGAAAACCAATTATGGTTTTTGTGGTTGGCGGCAGAGAAGAGAGAAAGAGGATGAGATAAGTGTGGGATATGTGACCTAGATAAGTATTGGAGGGACATTGAAAATGTAAATTTGATTTTTGGGGAAAAAAGTGGGCGGTAGTAGTGAAAATATGTGAGGGATATCAAAGGGACAATGAAAATGTAAATTTGATTTTAGGGAAAAAAAAGTGGGCGGGAGTTGTGAAAATATGTGAGGGAGATATCAAAATTTGAGAAATATTATAAAACATTTGAACTAAAAAAGCAAAAGTGTGACCATATATAACATTTGGTCACACTGTTCAAGGGTGTCACATATATTTGTCACTTTTAAATACATATCGTGACTAATGCTTCAATCTTACTTTTCAGTTGTCACACATTTCAAATTCATACGTGGCTAAATTTTCAACAAAAACTAGCAGTCACATTTAAATAATGTGTGACAAACTTGAGTATATGACTTAGCCACATACACAATTAATTCATGTGACTATCAATGGATTTTGGTCACGCTCTTCAATTGTGTGACATATATTTGTCACATATGTATATATACAGTGTGACTAATGTTTCAAACTTATGTGTATCCGTCACACGTCCCAAATTATAAGTGACTAAATAATCAAAACAAGTTTTACCAGATACCTTTAGTCACGAAAATATTCAAATGTGTGGCTGTAGCCTCAGATGTAATTCCGAAATGGTCACACAAGTCGGATCAAGTGTGACTGTTTACTTTATTCTGGTACATTTAGTCACATAAAAAATTTACTTTGTGGTCGTTCGAAAAACAACATGTGTGATGAAATCCCAGTTTTGTACTAGTGTACTCCTCACATGAAGCTCCCTAGTATTGTATTATGTTATTAAACATAATACCGTTCGGGCCATCATAATTCAGAAGTATATAACCTTCACATGAAGCTCCCTAGTATTGTGTCACGTTGTTAAGTACTTTAGGTTATAGATATAACATAACACCGTTCGGGCCATCATAATCCAGAGGTCATGTAGTAAACGTTTGAGGAGCCAGGGCACTTTAAATCGTAAACCCAGCAAACTCATCAAAACGAATACCCAAATGAAACCCCTCACATAAAGCTCCCTAGTATTGTGTTATGTTTTTAAGTAAAAAGATAGTTTTTATTTTTGTATGAAAATACTTCACTTTATACCCTTATAGTTTATATAATTACAAAATCTACCCTAAACTTATAAACTTTATGTAATTTAGACTTTAACTATCTAGACTTTACACAATTAGTCTCTTTACTTATACATTATAGGAAAATGACAGAAATGACCCTTGTACATATAAGTTTTCAAAATTTACCATTTATACCCTTAACTTTATAACATTTGCAAAACTAGTCCTTATAAGTTTATAACTATATTACTTTTTATCCTAAGGTTATATAACTTTGCAAAAAGGGTTCTTATACTTGATACTTCTAAGAAATGTCAAAATAGTCCCTAGACTTAATATTTTCAGAAAGTTACCATATATACCCCTATGCATGGAAAACTTTGCAAAACTAGTCCTAAAACCATGCAAACTATACTTTTATGAGACAAAAGAGTTTCCTAGCTTATGACTAACTAATATTAGCTTAACTAAGTTGCCTAAACTAGCTTATAGCTTATGGTAAGGGCTTATAGCATGCAAACATGAATTCGACCTAAATTAGGGTTTTAAAATGAAAATGATCAAGGCTTAAGCAAGGGTTCCTAGCTGATCTAAGGCAACCTATAACTATCCTAGGACTGTAATAAACCTATTAGAACAAGTGAAAGAGCTTACGTGATCAGGGGGCTTAACGAGGGTTTTAGGGTTTTCTTGTCTAAAAATGGAACTCGACAAGGCTTCTAGGCTATACTACTCAACTTCTAAGGCTTCTAGGACTCTTTTACTACTACTAGGACCAGAATATGTGAGGTAAAGAAGAGAAAATGGGATGGTTTGAAAGAGAGGGGGTACGAGGGCTTTTATAGCCTCGTTAGGCTTAGGGAGCAAGGAAAGGGTGTGCTAGGTGGTGAGATGGGGGGAGGTGACTAATACCAGCTAAGGGATGACTATGGTGGGCTAGGAGGTGACTAAGACAAGCTATGGTGGTGTGTGGTGGTTATTTGGCCGCGACCTAGAGGAGGTGACAAGTAGGTACATCACCTACTTGTAAGCTACTTAGGGAGGTGCTAGGGAGGGTGCTTAGGGTGACTAAGATTCTAGGTTAGGTGCTTGAGGTGTTTGAGGTGCTTATGGTACTTAGTTTTAGGATTAGGGTTTAGTTTAGACCTAATCTTGCTTAAGGTGTGATTAGGGTTTAGCTTAGGGTTTAGTACCTAGATTAGGGTCATATGAGTGTTTAGTGACTAGGATTAGGGCTTAGGAGGCTTATACTAAGTGGTGGTAGCTTATACTAAAGATTTGGGATAGTTTAGACCTAGTTCTGGGAATTTATGACCTAGTTAGGGTTTTGTGCTTAAGAGACTTGTACCTAAGCTCTAAGAGGTTGTACTAGGGTCTAGGGGTGCTATGATATCCCATTGTTGCTAGGGTAACTCATACANATTAGGGTCATATGAGTGTTTAGTGACTAGGATTAGGGCTTAGGAGGCTTATACTAAGTGGTGGTAGCTTATACTAAAGATTTGGGATAGTTTAGACCTAGTTCTGGGAATTTATGACCTAGTTAGGGTTTTGTGCTTAAGAGACTTGTACCTAAGCTCTAAGAGGTTGTACTAGGGTCTAGGGGTGCTATGATATCCCATTGTTGCTAGGGTAACTCATACATAAGCCTTGAACACTTTCAAACTAGTTTAGATAAGCAATTAGGGTTTTAGAGATAACCGTAAACACATGGAGCTTAATTAGGGTTGGATTAGGGTTTTTCTTGGTATTGTGGTAGATATAGTGTGTTAGAGTGATAGATTACTTATTGTGGTAGTGTTGTGATCTTAGGCTTGACATACTAGGAGTTTATATAATGTGAGTGTAGAGATATTTGGCTTGAGTGGATACGTGAGCAGGTCTAGAGAGTCATGCATGTAATGAAAAGCATATAAAAGCAAAAATTTACCTGTGAAAATACCTGATATAGGTATTGTAATGGAAATGATATTGGTGAAATTCTATGGGTGGTTACATTTGTTATATATTAGTTAGATTGCATTCATTGTATAATTTGCATATTTACTGTTTTTGTTTGTTTTTCTTTATTTTTTGTAGTTTTTTTTTTAATTTTTCTGCATAACTGCTTCGCTATATTCTGTTGATACAAATGATACGGCGCATCTATTATTCAGATGCGGCGTATGGCGTTTTAATTTTTATATACAGCGCGTTTAATAATTTTAATACGGCGCATCTATCCCCAGATACGACGTATTCTGTTTTTGATCATAAATCTTTTTAAACCATAACCGACATACGGCGCATCTGTTTTACAGATACGGCGTATTAATTAATTTATTAAAAACAGTTTTCGAATTATTAAATAAAAGCGACGCATCGATTTTCATCGATACGGCGAATTTAACTCTGAATCAAAAATCTTGTATTTTGAAATATAACGAAGATACGGCGTATTCGCTTTTGCTTATACGGCGCATTTATTTTTTTATAAGTATAATTGATTTTTGATAAGTTTAAACATACGGCGCATTCGAATTAATAAAGCGGCGTATTGTTTTTCTGAATAAAGGTCTGAATATTTTTAACGATTATAGATACGGCATATCCATTTTATTGGATACGGTGCATCAACTGCAGTTATCAGTGACTTTTATTTTTCATATCCCTAGCTAATAAATTTTAATCATCTTTCCTGTCTCTTAGAAAATTTTTACTTTGAAGCCTATTTGTTTTGTGTTTCAGGAATCACGATTGATATTTTCCCAAGCTGGTTCGGAGGACCAAGGATCAAACTTACAATCGATGAGATTGTATTGAAGTTTACCCACGAATGTGATAAGGAGCATCATGAGGTCGAAACTTTCATCAATGAACTGTTGCTGAAAGAACAAAACAATATGATTAGAGAATTGACGATTGAAGTGCACCAATTGTCGAAGGTGATTAAAGGAGTTTTGCTCCAAAGGCACGACCTGAATGGATTAACTACTAGAGGCGGATTAGTATCAAGGATGTTCCAATTAGTGGAAAGAATGTTTGGTTACATGACAATGGAATTAAGAGAGATATGGAGATTGAAGATCTCCTGGATACTGGAATAGGAGCTGAAGATGAGTCTAACTTGAAGACTCTGGAATAAAGAAAAGCGCTTACCGGGAGACAACCCGGATCTATCTTTATTTTTTTTGTGTCGAGTCTGTCAGACCTGTAGTCGATGCGGTGCATCTCATTCCATAAATGCGGCGCATCTCATTCCATAGATGCGGTGTATCAACTGCTCAGGTCATATCTATCTTTATTTTTCTGCATTTTTATTTTTATTTTTAGACTTTAAAACTTTCTGTCAGTTTATTTAATGCGGCGCATCTCTGGTTAAGGATGCGACATATCTTATTTTCTGATTCGTATTTATTCCAGGCTCGATACGGCGTATCCCTTACCATGGATGTGACGTATCGACTGACCTGATGAACTTTTTATTTTTATTTTTAGGTTTTATTTTCTAACTACTAATGAATTATCACAAGTTTGATTTTCTTAAACTCAGGTGTGGAATTTTATAACGGTGGTATTTATAGGATTGCTCGCAAATGCATAATGGAGGATCATACCGAGCAAATCTAAGGGAGTTCTTCTGTTCTAATTATTTTTAATTTCCCGTTTTTAATTTTAGATACAAACAACGAGGACGTTGTTTAACTTAAGTGGGGGATGGAGAATTAGAACGTTACTTGTCCTAAACTTTTCAAAATATGCTTAATCTATGCTTAATATGTCAAAATTTAAAAAAATTTAGCATGTTTTTGTTTAGTCTAAATTACATAACCGCACACATAACCTTATTTTCAAAAATTGTGAGAACTTTCTCCGCAAACATTTTAGTGTGCCGGTGACTTGTAAACTTTAGAACTTGGCTTATATACTATTTGAGTCCACCATAATAAGTATTATTGATATAATTGGAGTGACTTGCCTAAATTGGTAAATTTCTAGGAGATTACACCCAAATAGCCTTTAAATGTTATGTGTTATTAATTTACCACATTGGTTAGTTAACCCCCGTTTAAACCCATTTTTTTACTCTCACTTTTAGAATAAGATGCCCCTAGAAAAACCCTCAGAGCCATTCCTTTCGTTTCTTACACCCATGTTTTATGTTTCGTTGCACCTTTACACCTTAGTCTACCCTGTAGATTAAAGTCCGTGGTTAGTTGCTTAGGCAAAGTATGTTTCCTTGCGTAACCTGTGTTCGTGTGCGTAATTCATTATCTTTGGTTAGGTCGGGAAATTGCACAATGCAATTGGAGTGAAAGTAAATATTGTATAAATTTGAGTCTAGCTATTTTTCGTGTGTTTACTACTTTCACTATTATTTTTATATCTGAAGATTTGAAAGGTAAAGAAATATTATCTGGAAAAATCGTTATAGTGATGTGGTGAAATTTTACACATCTTTGTTTATGTTTATCTTAGTTAAAAAAAATAAATAAATAAATAAATAAAATAAAATAGAAAAGAAAAAGAAAGAGAAGAAAGTTGGAAGTTTGTTTAACCAACTATTGTAAAATTTTGTATTAAGTGAAAAATATCTCTACTATTTGTTGTTGTAATATATTTATGGTTTGCAAGGGAGTTGGCCGTTATGGGAACGCCAACTAAAGTTTGTTCTTTGTTTAAGATTTTATTGAATATAATTCGTGTCTACCTAAAGCGTGAGTTACATAAGTCAAAGCGTGAGTTATTCAATGATATGAGTCTTATTCATGGGATGGTTGGGAAGTGATTAACCACACATTAGGACTTAATCTATTTGTTTTATATTTTTTATTTTACACAAATTTTTAGCCCAAATATTATCCATACCCAACCGTATTGTTCTATTCGTCGTTAGCTTTCGAGCATCCGAATAGAATGATGCCTAAGTAAGAATGTAGAATGTATGAATAAGGTAGTGACCATCCGAGTATTAGATTAATTGACTAACGCGCTAGCGATCTAGTTTATAACTTGGTGACCATCCGTTATGCAAATAACACGCTAGCTATCCAAGGAACACATTAGTGACCATCCGTTAGTTGAAGCGTCGAGGACTCGCGCTAGTGATCTACTAAGTTTATGCAGGAAACGTTTGAGCAAAGCTAGGTTTAACCCTTAAGCCTCAAAACTCTTTTTACCACTTTAGACTTGTTACTCATTAGCTTTAGTGGAGGAGATGTGTATGTATGCCAAGCCTATAATAGAATATTCGTCATGACTGAGCAACTAAACGATTTAGAATTATTTTGATATTGAAAGTTTTATTTTGTTTCTAACTCGTTAAGTGTTTGGTTGTGTGATTATGATAAAATAAATAAGTGCTTAATGATAAAAATACATCCTAATACCTTTTAGCATACAATTTCATAAATTTAATCTAAGGTTTACTTGAGGACAAGTAAAGTTCAAGTGGGGGGATATTTCATAAACTCAAATAAGTACATTATATTGACATCATTTATCCTATTTAATTGACTTGTTTTACTTAATTATGTATGAGAATCGGTGCTTGATTGTTTACTTTAGTGATTCTCAGGAAATAACAAGCAATTGGTGAAACTTGGCGATTTTGGACGAATTATGGAGCAAGTTAATCAAGATGGAAAACTCTACTGAAATCAAGGAGATACGCCGCATCATTCTAGACAAATGCGTCATACTATCATACTTAGATGAATTCGAAGACCATTGCCTGACTTTGAAGAATGCGCCGCATGTGATTCTAGCATGCGCCGCATATGAAACTTTGGTCAACGAAGAAGATCCAGCTTGTTCTACTCCAGATACGCCGCATCACAATATTGACATACTGCGTATCACTATCAAGACTTCACCAGAAACAATCCAAGATACTAAAGGACATGCTCCGCATAAGGATTTAAGTTACGCCGCATCTGAAGACGGCGTACGAAGATTCCAGAATATAATAATCTTGGACCCCACGCGAAGTTACCCCAATGCGCTGCATCTACTTAGTTGATGCGCCGCAGCGAACCCTCAGACAGAAACTATAAATAGACCATCTACCTACGAATTTTGTGGTGCAACATAACCCTAAGGAGACGAATTTAGACGAAGAAGCAACACAAGACACACCCTAAACGAAGATCTTAGAGCTGTAAGAAGGTCCTGCATGTGTATAATTCATTAAGTAGTTTTGTTTTATTGTATTAGTAAGCTTTAATTCATCAGGATTGATGGGCTTGTGGCCACCATACTGCTCCCCTTAAAATTGCTTTCCATCAATTAAAGTTTATATGATGTTTTTTTTGGTTACTTGTATATGTGCATTGATAACCTCTATGTCTAGCTGAGTTTCGCTTGGGCTGCCATACCCCCTCCTCGCCTACTTATCTAGTGTCTAGAAAAGTGGGATAGGTATAAGTGATCATTAAGAGTTTACTCGAATATATTTATGATCCAACGAGACAGATAAGATTACGATACTCATCATATAAAACTAGCAATAAAAAAAGTGACAAGCTACTTAATCATAGGACAGGTCTTCTTATTGTATCTATCATCTATCCGTGTACGTGTTTGCTATTCTCTGATTCATTCTCATTAGTTTTACTTTTATTGTTTAATCTAAAACTGTGCTAGTCTCTCAGGCTAACCCCCCTTGCGTTAGATTAGGTTGCAAAACTAACTTAGGACATTAAAATACTGATTAGGTTAACTAGATATTACGTTCCACTCTTAGTAATCGACACTCTACTTACCCCTATATACATATTGATCGGGTACACTGCTCGTTAAGTGTGTGTGTTAGGATAAGTCGGCTAAATATAAATTTAAAACTTGAACTGGCAAAACAACGTATACTACAACGTGACACACGACACGCATCAAATATATAAAAGGACCTTTGACTAATTTTCCTGTTTGACAATTTTATTCAACACGCTCTCTCAAACTTGGCCAAACATATGAAACTACTTAGAAAACATATACAATAAGCAAAACTTATTGTGCTGGCAACTTCCAAGCGTTTTTGTAAACACATATGTTATTGGATCAGAAGTATAAACTTTTTCAGTCTTAATGATTATAGGCCTTCTACCATTGAATATCAATCACACAAACAATGATCACAAGAGGTTTTTAGAGTGATAAAGTTTTAGTGACAGAAAGACGTGGCGAGAACAAGTAAGGTAGCATGTGTAATATGAGAGAAAATATTACTATGTTCCACACCCTCTTGACTTTTATGTAACTCTTAGTCTTTGTCTTGAACGTTCTTGATTAGCTTGTTGAGGACGAAACATATAAGTATGAGTATGTGGAGATGAAGATGTTGATTTGCTCATGGTGGTGGATCAGGAGTAGTTTCCTTCATCGGTACCAACAAAACAGAAAGCTTGGTATTCGGTTAGCGTTTGATGAAAAGTTCGCAATTTTTCATCGAGTGTGGTAGCTTCCTGTGTTATAGCCCCGATTACATGAATAACCGTTTTTAGTTTTGGATAAATCCAAATTCTGACCTATGTCATCAGGATTCGATTCATGAAGGAATCTCCTTGTTAGGTTTTCCGGCAAGTGTTTGGATATCTAGAGCGGATGCATCCTGATGCGTGCGTATATCGTTGTACAATAAATTATATTATCAAGTTTTAAATTTATATTTAGCCGACTTATCCTATAACACATACTAACGAGCAATGTACCCAATCAATGTAGCTAGTTGGTAAGTAGAGAGTGTCGAACACTAAGAGTGGAACGTTAACACCTATGTATCCATCAGTATTTTAATCCTAAGTTAGTTCTAATAACCTAATCTAACACAAAGGGGTTTCAGCTTGAGAGACTGGCACGATGTGTAGATTAAGTAAATGGTAAATAAAACAAATGAGCGAATGGCACACACATACACAGATAGAAAACAGATACTGATAAAAGGCCTAGCCGATAGTAGGAAAACTTGTCACACGTTTAATTGCTTAGCTGTATATGATGAGTGCTAAAATCTATTCTCTCTCAGTGGAATCCTAGGTGCAGGCATGTAAACACTTAATGATTACTAAGTTTATGTATTATTTATCCCTTTACAGGCTTACATTAACTATGCAAATGATGTTAATGAAGTAATTGCGCGAGCTTACATTGACAAGGCGCGATAAACTCAATATATAATCAATGCACATGCGTAAAGAAACCAAATAAACATCAAATACTCTTTATAATAGTTGGAAACAATTAAGTCCGATCAAATAGTGAAAAAGACGCTAACACAACCATTAACAGATTGCTAATACAAGTAAATGAGTTTTTTTATGAATTAAAATACTAGCAGGACCTTCTTACTGCTTTGAATTTGTCCTTTAGGTTCTTGTGCTGCCAATTCGTCTAGTTTTTCTCACTTTGATGTATATCAGAAATGGCTATCGAATGGGGTATTTATAATTTCTGATGTCAGGGTCGATACGGGGTATCCATTAAGTTGATACCCCACATCTAGGTAACTTCGCATGGGGTCCAAGATTATTATATTCTAGAATATTCGTACACCTTCATAAGATACGGCGCAGCTTCAATCTTCATACGGTGCATCGTCCTTCAGAATCTTGGATTATCTGGTGAGTCTTGAGAGTAATACGCCGCATGTTCGGAGTGTAATATGGCGTATCTGGAGTAAAACAAGTCATATCTTCTCGTTGACCAAGGTTTCATATACGGCGTATGGGATAATTTCATACAGCGTATGCTTCAAAGTCAGGCAACGGTCTTCATAATCGTCTAATTCTTTATGTACGGCTTATCTGTCTAGAATGATACGGTGTATCTTCCTTCAGTTTAGTAGACTTTTCTAACTTGATCCATTTTGCTCTAATTTACATCCAAAATAGCTAACTTTCACCAAAAGTAAGCGATTAAGTATCAATTCTCATATAAAATAATATAAAACGAGCGAATAACATAGTATAAATTATGTCAATAAAATGTACTTATTTGATATCATCACATCCTAAGACGCTAGCAATGCTTTTAGAATCTCCACACTTGTCGTTCCTATATTTTGGATGCCCGTAGTAAAGCTAACAACGGATAAAGGCGAGTCACTAGAGTACACATAAGTATTACTCCGCAACTATAAATCGTTTGAAACTCAACAACCACCATCCTTAATCCAAAAGGATTAACTAGGAGACCCACTTTCAGTGCTGCTTGATGTAGACACTGGTGGGGTTTTCATTCATCACAAGTGTGATTACCACTATGAATGTTCTGGCAAGATTGTTAAGATCTGCGAAGGACTCTTAAGTACTACTTGCGTTCTTATTGGTGAACAACATGTGTAAATTGGCATTTGTCCTATGAGATTTTATGTTTGACTCTTTTGTTTTTAGACTAAATTATTACGTTTTGGTTTAGTGAGTGGAGGCTGGAGCAGACTGCTGATGTGTCGATTATGAGTGCAAGTTTTATATTTATTAGGATGAATTACCGAATCTAGAAACAACACATACGAGCAAGTGAACTCGTCCGTTATAGCAAGATATTATGGTAAGTCGGGATCGTTCGCAGGGATTTGTGAATGAATCAAAATATAAGTCTAAAAGTAAATCTCTAACACGAGCACATAAGATAATAAGCAAATTCAATAATTTAAAAACTACAGTTGCTTAGACTAGTTTTCTACTTAATGACACGCATGATTGTGATAACTTTTGATAACATGTTGGTTATGATAATTAGATGGTGGTCTAATCTATTGTTTCTACAAGTTAAACCTTCGTCAAGATTTTAGTTCATAAAAACAAGCTTTAAGTTTAAACCAATCAATTCAAGATCAATCCAAGGTTCATAAGGTATGGTGACTATCTTAAACACAAGAACAATCTCTTACTATAAATCAAAT
>LBNU01023676.1:270566-300089 GCA_014162995.1 Artemisia annua
TCTTCAATAAAGCTAACAACTCACCAAGACTTGACTAAGGGGTAAGGCTAGGCTAAAAGTGTAAAATCTTTTTGTATTTTTTTTAGTTAAATCAAAAGAAAAGGAGAGGCTCAGAAGGTGTAACTAAGGGTATCTAGCGTTAAAGATGAACGCTAAAAAAAGGGTTTAATATTGGAGATTAACTAATCAATGTGACTAGCTAAAAATCAATAAGGAAGGCTATTTGGTTTGAATCCTAAGGTTGCCTCTTATCACGTATGTATACTTATATTACAAAAGTGTAATCTCACAACGGTCTCGTAATGATTTACAAGTACAAGTTATAGAATAAATAAAATCACCGGCACACTCATAACAAAAGATTCGAGCATATAAGATGTAAGCTCGTTATAAACAGGCTCAAATCCTCACAATTTAGTGGAAAGGGTTATAATGTGTGCTAGCAAATGTTATCGATCCAAAAGTGGACTGCAATATTAATCGGGACACATCTCAATTTTTTCAAAATTACTGATTTTTCCAGTGGATAGACCCAGTTATTCTAATAAATTACTCCTAAAAGCGTGAAAACAACTAGATTACAAGGACAAACAAAATTTAAAAATTAACTCGATATTACAATTAATTTCTTATTTACCTACTCACCCCCCACACTTAAGTTAAGCATTTTCCTCAATGTGATAAACGAACTTAAAAGTACGAAAGTAGGGAAATGAGAAAATAAACCATTATATCAGCTTTTATTCTCTGATCCAATCGTCTATTCTTCGCAATCAACACCTGCATTTGTTATAAGACAAAAGCAAACAAACAAAAAGCATTACAATTTTATTCAAAGTAGTGGCACACCCCCACACTTAAGTTTGACTAAGTGGTAAACTTTGGGGTGTAGACACTGAAAATTAAAACAGGAATATCAAAAAGAAACACACGGGTTGCCCCCGAGAAGCGCTTGTTTTATTAACGAGTCCTCAGCCGGACTCAAACTTCGAATAGATTATGTTGGTGTAGTGTTAAGATTCCTTTTCGGAATGTACATCACATTTCCTATCACAATTCCCTCCCCTGTTTCATCTATGTTTTCCAATGTAACTTTTTCCCATGCTCTAGGAAGAGTATCATAGATAAAACCATCTTTGTGTGCCCAAGGAACTAATTCCTTATGTGGAGCCATGAATGTGATAGCTTCATATTCGGATTCGGATGGAATTTCTTCATTAGAAATTACGTTTATTTGCTCTTTGTCATAATAGAGTTTAATTCGGTGACCATTCACAATGAAACTACAACCATGTTTGTCATAAATTTTGACATAACCTGATGGAAATCCATGTTTCACTACATATGGTCTGAACCATTTTGGCTTGAGTTTCGGAGCTTTAAACTTGTATTTCATATTGAAGAGCAAAACTTTGTCTCCAGCTTTGAATTGTTTTCGAATTCTAAGCTTTCTATCGTGGTAAGCTTTGGTTCTAGCTTTGTATAGCTTGGAGTTTTCATAAGCTTGAAGTCTTAACTCATCGAGTTCATGCAATTGCAAAAATCTCTTTTCTCCAGCTATTTTTAGATCAGGATTACAGCTTCTTAGTGCCCAATAAGCACGGTGTTTGAGTTCGAACGGCAAATGACATGTTTTCCCATACAAAAGTCTGTATGGTGTTGTACCAATTGGTGTCTTATAAACCGTACGAAATGCCCATAGAGCGTCGTCTAATTTTCTTGACCAAACGGCAGGATTTTCTTTAACCGTTTTTTCAAGTATTCTTTTCAAAGCTCTATTGGTATTTTCGACTTGACCACTTGTTTGTGGATGATAAGCTGTAGCAAAACGATGATGAACTCCATATCGTTTCATTACTTTCTCCATTTGTTTATTACAGAAATGGGATCCTCTATCACTTATTAAAGCTTTAGGGATTCCATAGCGAGCGAAAAGCTTTTTGAGAAAGTTGACAACAACTCGTGCATCGTTAGTAGGAAGAGCTTCAGCTTCAACCCATTTGGAAACATAATCGATTGCAACAAGGATATATTCGTATTTGTGCGATTTAGGGAAGGGTCCCAAAAAATCAATTCCCCAAATGTCGAATATTTCGCAGACTTGAATGCTCTTTTGAGGCATTTCGTCTCTACGAGAAATGTTACCGGATTTTTGGCACGCATCGCAGTTTTGAACGAGAGTATATGCTTCTTTGAAAATTGTAGGCCAATAGAATCCAGCATCAAAAACTTTTTTAGCTGTGGTGGAAGGACCATAATGTCCCCCAGTTGGGCCATGATGCCATTCATCAAGAATTTTTCTTGTTTCGGCACCCGAAACACATCTTCGGATCATTCCATCCAGACACATTTTGAAAAGGTAAGGTTTCTCCCAATAATAGTGTTTTAGTTCCGAAAAGAACTTACTACGTTGGTAGTGACTTAACCCTTTTTTAAGAATATCTCCTGCGAGATAATTTGCGTAATCTGCAAACCATGGTATTTCCTCATCATCATCTTTATCTATCGTCATGAGAGTTTCATCTGGAAAATAATCATCAATTTCGTCTTCTTTTAATTCTTCCAAATTTGGATTCTCGAGACGAGACAAATGATCGGATGCAAGATTTTCTGATCCTTTCTTATCTTTTATTTCGATATCAAATTCTTGGAGTAGTAAAATCCAGCGGATGAGACGTGGTTTAGCATCTTGTTTAGCAAATAGATATTTGAGCGCTGAGTGATCGATGAAAACGATGGTTTTGGAAAGCACGAGATAAGATCTGAATTTGTCGAATGCAAAAAACTACGGCTAATAATTCCTTTTCTGTAACCGTATAGTTTTGTTGAACGTTGTTGAGTGTTTTACTAGCGAAGTATATAGGACGAAAATGTTTTCCTTCTCGTTGTCCTAAAATAGCTCCAATAGCGAAATCGCTTGCATCACACATAAGTTCAAATGGTAGTGACCAATAAGGTGCAACCATAATTGGGGCACTAGTCAATTGACTTTTCAATGTTTCGAAAGCTTTAATGCAATCTGCATTGAAATCAAAAACAGAATCTTTTTCTAAAAGTTTGGTCATAGGACGCGATATTTTTGAAAAATCTTTGATAAAACGGCGGTAAAAACCGGCATATCCTAAAAAACTTCTAACGGCTTTAACGTTAGTCGGTGGTGGTAATTTAGTGATAACATCTATTTTTGCTTTGTCTACTTCCATCCCTGAACTTGATATTTTGTGTCCTAGCACTATTCGTTCAGTTACCATGAAATGGCATTTTCCCAATTAAGAACTAGATGTGCAGCTTCACATCTCTCAAGCATTTTATCGAGATTGGAAAGACAAGTTTCAAAAGAATCACCAAAAACGGAAAAGTCATCCATGAAAACTTCCATAGATGTTTCAAGCATGTCTTGGAATATTGCAATCATACACCTTTGAAAAGTTGCAGGTGTATTACAAAGACCAAAGGGCATACGCCGATAAGCGTAGGTTCCAAAAGGACATGTAAATGTGGTTTTCTCTTGATCGGCTGGATCGATAGAAATTTGGAAATATCCCGAAAAACCGTCAAGGAAGCAAAAGTATTTGTTCCCTGCTAATCTTTCGAGCATCTGATCCATGAATGGTAAAGGAAAATGATCTTTCCTGGTGGCTTTGTTCAATTTTCTGTAATCAATACATACTCGCCATCCAGTGACAGTTCTAGTAGGAACTAATGCATTCCTTTCGTTGGTCACTATAGTCATTCCTCCTTTCTTTGGAACACAATGAACTGGACTCACCCATGGGCTATCCTCGATAGGATAAATTATTCCTGCATCAAGAAGTTTAATGATTTCTTTCTTAACGACTTCTTTCATATTGGGGTTGAGTCGATGTTGTCTTTCTACAACGGGTTTAGTACCTTCTTCACAATTGATTTTGTGTTTGCAAAAATTTGGGCTAATTCCAGGAATATCAGAATTTTTCCACGCAAAAGCGCGTTTATGCTTCTTAAGAACAGAAACGAGTCTTTCTTTTTGATTTGTTTCGAGCGACGACGATATGACTACTGGAATAAGTGAATTTTCTTCTAAGTAGGCGTATTCGAGGTTATTGGGAAGAGGTTTGAGTTCAAGATCCGTGGGTGGTTCTTCTAGAGATGATTTGATTTTCATTTGATCCTTTTCAGTGATATCTTCAAATTTCTCTTCTTTCTCTTCTTCTTCTTCTTCGAATTTTACTTCCATGAATTCCTCAAATACTTTATCAGAATCTGTTTCACTGATCTTTTCGGAAGTAGTCATAAATGGTTTCGAATCGTCAAGTAATGCATCCAATTCTTCTTCAGTGACTTCATCAATTACATCAATGTTATAGCATGTGTCATCACTGGAATTTGGATATTTCATTGCTTTGTCGATTAAGAAGGTGATTCTATCTTCTCCTACTCCAAGATTGAGTTCTCTGCCTTTGACTTTGATCATGGCATCAGCGGTGTTTAAGAAAGGTCTTTCTAAGATTAAAGGTACTCGTCTATCTTCCTCCATTTCTAAGATGACAAAATCCACAGGAAAAACAAATTTACCAACTTGAACTAGCATATTTTCGGCAACCCCAACAGGATATTGGTATGTATGGTTGGCTAATCTAATACTCATCTTGGTGGGTTTCAATGTATTGATGGAAAGTTTAGAATACAACGAATAGGGCATCAAGTTGATACTTGCACCTAGATCGGCTAAAGCATCACATGTGATGTTGTTTCCTAAAGTGCATGGTATAAGAAAACTTCTGGGATCTCCGAGTTTTGGTGGAATTTTATTTTGAATGATAGCAGAGCATTCTTCATTGAGAACGGTGGCGGAAATTTGTTCCAACTTGTTTCGATTATTAAGAAGTTCTTTCAAAAATTTCCCGTAATTGGGCATTCCAGGTAGAACATCAACGAGGGGTACGTTAAGTCTAACTTCTTTGATCATCTCGACAAACTTCTTATACTGCTCCTCTCTTTTCTCTTTTCTTAGGGCTTGTGGATATGGTATTTTTGGTGTGTAAGGTTTAATTGGTTGAACGGTATTTTCTTTGGTTGGTGTTTGGGTTGGTTTTTCTTTAGCTGCTTCTTCTTCAGCTTCTTCCTCACTTTCATCGTGAATGATAGGATTATCGGTAGGAACGGGTGGTGGATCATATGAAAGACCACTTCTAGTGAATACAGCATTGATATGCTCATTTCTGGTTTGCGGTGGACGATATTCTTGTCGTTTGATCCAGACGGTTTTGGGTTGGATTGGGTGTTACTCGGTAATGTACCAGGTATTCGAGAAGAAAATTGATCAGAAAGTCTACCAAATTTGTTCTCAAGATCTTGGATAGAAGCTTGATGATTTTTCTGACCTTGCTCAACTTTAGTTTTGAGATTGAAAAATTGAGCTTTTACAAACTCATTTGTGGATCTTTGAGCAGTTACGAAATCTCGCATCATTTTTTCGAATTCAGACTCTTCCTTTTTATCGGAATTTGGTGGGTTTGGGTTGTCTGTTCGGGGTTGAGAATCACGGTTGTTATCCCTTTGTTGGTGATCTTGCCAATTTCCATAATTTCTTCCGTAATAATTACCACGAAAACCTCCTCCACGATATCCTCCTTGGATATAGTTGGCTTCCCCTTCGTTGGGTCTATTCATAGGTTGGTCATCACACTCGGACGATGTGTGATTTCCTCCACAATTATTACAGCCATCTCGCATTTCTTTCATTTCTCCTTTTATTGCGAGTCGATTTTAGCAGTCAAGGCTTCCATTTTCTCCATGAGTTTTGAATTATCTGAACTTTCGGCAAAAGCGACGGTTTTCGTATGGGTTTGGTTTTGGAATCTTTTGACCAATCGAGTTTAAGGAGTACTCGATCTTCGAGAAGTTGATATGCCTCGTTAGGGGTTTTGTAAAGAAAAATTCCTCCGGCATCAAGGATTGCTTGGGATGCTTCATCAAGACCATGATAAAAGATTTGGATTATTGTTCCTCATCCTAAATTATGTCCATGAAAACTTCGAAGCAAATCTTTCATGCGAAGCCAAGCTTCGACAAGAGATTCATTAGGATTTTGTGTGAAAGCATGGATTTCTCCCATTAGTCTATCGTACATGGCAGGTGGAAAGAATCGGCTTACAAAAGCTTGCCTCATCTCCTCCCAAGTGTTGATAGTTCCTGGGGTTAATTCATTATACCACACTTTGGCATCTCCGGCGAGTGATGATGGAAAAATTTTGAGCTTAATAGCATCGACATTGGTATCTCCATAACGAAACATGCCACAAATTTCAATGAATTCGGCAATGTGTTTATGCGGATCGGCCCGCGAACGGCCATCAAATTAACGGTCTTTGATCATAGAAAGATGGTGACCTTTAACGGTAAAGTTTTCACCAAGGTTGGCAACAACAATAGCAGCTCCAAGAGTGGGTGCTACAGTTCGATTGGCGGCCCACATGGGTTGATCGTCAGCCATGGGTATTGGTTTAAAAAGATCGGAAATGGGATGTTCTTCGGAAATATTATCAAACCAATTAAGAATAGATGAAGATCTCTTCTTACGAAACAAACTTTCGGGATCAGATAAAGGTGTACTAAGCTTTTTAGCAGTGGAACGAGTGTTCATACAATTACCAAGAGAATCGAGGCAATTTCCTAAACAAAAGAACAAAGAAAAATAAAATTTTTGAAAACAAAAAGGCTAACCGATCGGTTGGATGTAAATCCGATCGGTTGGTTGCTACGGTAAATTTTAAAAACTAGCAATCCGATCGGTTGGATGAAAATCCGATCGGATGGAGACTTCTGGAAAAAAGAAATTTTTTCTTTTTTTTAGAAAACGAACACGGAAAGAAACGGACTTTTAAAACTTAAAAGAAACACGATCAAAATCCCCGGCAACGGCGCCAAAAACTTGATGTGTTGATTATGAGTGCAAGTTTTAAATTTATTATGATGAATTTCCGAATCTAGAAACAACACATACGAGCAAGTGAACTCGTCCATTATAGCAAGATATTATGGTAAGTCGGGATCGTTCGCAGGGATTTGTGAGTGAATCAAAATATAAGTCTAAAAGTAAATCTCTAATGTACGCAAATAAGATAATAAGCAAATTCAATAATTTAAAAACTACACTTGTTTAGACTAGTTTTCTACTTAATGACACACATGATTGTGATAACTTTTGATAACATGTTGGTTGTGATAATTAGATGGTGGTCTAATCTATTGTTTCTACAAGTTAAACCTTCGTCAAGATTTTAGTTCATAAAAACAAGCTTTAAGTGTAAACCAATCAATTCAAGATCTATCCAAGGTTCATAAGGTATGGTGACTATCTTAAACACAAGAACAAACTCTTATTACAAATCAAATACTCTTAGGAAATGGTCAATACAAAAGGTAACCCATTCATAGACAAAAAGGTTACAATTGTTTATAAACATCTAAACTTTCGTCCAACTAAAGGTTTACAAACAATCCGATTTGATGTTATAAAAGCATTCTCATTACAATCATACTTCTTGTTTCTTTGTTTAGTCAAGAATAATTATGGTGAAAAACAATCATTCATAGACAAATGATTATAACTAGTTGAATAATAACAAATCTTTCGACCCTTGAAACTATTATCAATTAGTTAAACTTGACTCAACAAATGTCACTATGAAACTTAAGATACAATTGGTTCTTAGGATTGACTTGAAATTGAATTAAAACATGTTATCACAATCATAACTATCACTAAGCATAAAACATCATCAAAGCAAGTGTAAAAAGGCTACTAGCCACTCATAGCAAACATGCAAACAAACTTAGAATATTGAACATTAGAATCCATGGTTTTAAGTCTTACAATGCTTTGAAATTGATAACAAATGACAAGGTATTGATAACCTAAGTATTGGTGATGATTTCTTGAGATTTTGGCTTCCAAATGTTGCTTCCTTGGACCTCCAAAGTTTCCTGGTTCCTTCTGCACGAATTTGGTTCTTTGAGAGCTAGTTGATGATAGTAAATGTGAGTAGTAATGAGAGTAAATGGTATCTTCAATTGTGTGTTCAATGGTATCTCCCTTGGAGTACTTCTAGTCTTGTAATATACTCCTCACAATGAATAGGGACTTAAATGCTGGAGCTTGGACAACAAGATACTGAGAAGAGCCTAGAACAATGGGACAAAAGACCAAAATTCGTGCACAAAAATATTCTGCAACCAACCCGTAGCATCCATCCGATCGGATGCGGGTTGGCTCCGATCGGATGGAGCTGACCATTACTGCTATCCGATCGGTTATAGTCCAACCGATCGGATGGTAGATCCTGAATGCATTTGACTTGACTTTTCTTGCGTAGTTCTTTATGCACTATCCAAACTTGATTAACTCTGAACTTGGAACTTTGAAGTGTCAAAAACTTAGGTTCTCCTTTATGAAATGCGTAACAGATTTCTTTAAACTCGGGAATCTTTGTATAATCGTATATACTTCATTTTCTTCACTTTTTCTCTGTTTTTCCTGCATTTGGCTGCATATGCTACACAAACATACTTTGATACGACTTAGTGGTAAAAGCATATAAAAATAACCAAATAACATATACAAAAACACTAATAACGCTTCTAAAAACATGTTAACTTTGAGCGTTATCAACTGCCACCTTTTCAATATCAACAAATCTCGAAGTGAGAGGCCGATAGCCTACGTGTTTAATCTTTGTGAGAAATGAAACAAGAATCTTTTGAGAGAAACTTGAGTGGCTGGGAATGAGTTGTGCATTGCACCATTGGGCCCATGATGTCTATCTTCAATACCAGTATCATCTTTGTGATAACCGATGGCATATGTATTGATCCGGTTTCTGCCCTAAGTGTATAGAGGGTTTACATTTCTTTTAACCCTTTTATTGCTTTTTTTTCATTCTTTAACCCCTTCAATGCATATCAAGTCAATGAAACCCTAATAGGCGGCGAGCTGACGACGTCACAACCCTAAAGTAACATCGTCACAACCAGAAATCTATAAATATAAACGCATTGTTTTCATTTGTGTGTGCAACTTTGGAGGAACTTTCACCACCGAACCTTAGGCATTTTTAGCAGCTTTTTAGGCCTTTTCAACCGTTGAAGAACTTGTGTATTTTCAAGATAAGTTATTAATTAATCATTTAATTATGTCTATGCGTTATTGTTTTATTTACTTAATTGCTTCTCTTTACATTATTATGCTAGGCTAAATTAATTAGTATTTACTTAGGATTGCATGAAACCTACTTATTGATTGTTATGTTGTCATCTCTTGTTTAATGGTGTGCATGTTATGAGCCGGAAAACTGGCTAGGGAAAACTATACTAGCTTGATCCACTAAAACATGACTAGTTAATTACTTATGTCTTAGGTTAATTAATTTGAGGCGAGTCTTTATTGCGTAGGTTAGTTATTGGGTGAACTTGACAAATCAGATAGGCGTCATTCACTTAGGCTAGTCTATAGACGTGGGACTGACCATACCATAACCGGTAATTAGAAACACTCTACTCTACATTAGACAAGGACGTGACAATTCGACAACACAATAGGAGATAACTAGGGAGTAATCATATTCTTGGTAAATACGTTTTTCCTCATATAATAAGTTCACCACCACTTTACTTTTGCTTGTTATTTAATTTTATGTCATTTTAGTTTAATTAGTATTTTAAAACAATATTCTTCCAAATACCAGAGATTTTACATTGCTTTCTAATAAAACATAAAAGACCAAAAATAATCTTCCCTCAACCTTCAAACATAAATCGACATACACTTCGAATCTACCTCACTATTTCTCTAAAGAACAATCAATCCCCCGAGTCTTGCCTACACTTCACTACAACGGTTAGGTATTCTGCCTAGGAGGATTGTAAAAACTAGTGTGTTTACAAAAATCTGCACCAATTACCAAAGAGGTTTTCACGCTTAAAGTTACCACCCCTTCCAAAGAACTTCCTAAAGTTCATTGCCATTACATTGAACTCTTCATCATCTTCATCACTTCCATCTTTACTATCACTAACATCACTAGTTTGATCCCTGGTGACCTTAGCTTTGAGAGCTAATGACTTCACCTTATCCTTCTTATATTTAGAGACGAGTTTATCATTCTCTAATACCATATCATACACCTTGTTGCCAATTAGCTCGTCAATTGAAAGATCCGCCAAGTCTTTGGCTTCTTCAGTCGCTGTCATCTTCGGCCGCCACTTAACCGGAAGAGCTCGAAGAAAATTCCCCACGTGGTTCTTGTTCGTATAGCTTTGATCTAAAGATTTTAAGCTAGTAACAATAACATTGAACTGTATGTAACCGCTATCGACTATTTCTTCTTCTAGGATTGTAAACTTCTCATATTATTGGATGAGCAGATCAATCTTACAATCCTTCACTTGTGAGTTACCTTGATGAGTTATAATAAGTGTGTGCCAAATCTCCTAGGTGGTTTTGCTTATAAAATCTCTCTCATACTCTTTACGCGGCAAAGCGTTGTAAAGAGTCATCTTGGCTTTATTAATTTTTGTCAAGTTTCTTTTTATCATCATCTTTTAATTCACCATATGGTTTCTCAACTTCTAACTTTATTTCCCAATGCTCCATCATGGAAACAAAGCAATATTTTGGATAACCTTCAACAAGTCAATATCATTGGACATAACATAAGTCTCGAATCGGGTTTTCCAAAACCAAAAAAGCCTCGGGCTCTAGCAAAGGTGGTCTTTGCATAGAACACCCCTCAACTTAGTTCTCTTGAGCAATGAATCTATACTCCACTTTCCAAAAAATTACCGTAAGACCACAAAGGCTTCCCCGCCGGATGTATCAAACCCCAAATAGACCTTCCCTGGTCTAGGCTTGATCACAAAGATACATTACAAGACTTGTTACACACTTGCTTATCCACAACCCAGATAAGAATTCAAATGATTTATAAGTTTTTGTTTGTTTTGAACCAACCTAACCTATCCTAGAGACTCGTATCTAGAATAAAGGGTATAGAGAATAAGACCCTCAATACAATTTAGAAAGAGTGGATTAGGTTCTTATGAATCTCTCGTGCGAAAGAAGTGTTCTTTCTATAGATGATAGAAGAGAAGTTAGAACATAATAAGATAGTAGACTTAGAGGGAAGAGAGAAAAGAAAATAGCAGTAAAAAATGATTGGCAAGAGGTAAGGAAACAAATGACAAGAGGTGAGTATTTATAGACACAACCAAAGACAAATCCAGCCGAGCCTGGCGCGCTGGCGCATCACCCAGCGCGTTGGGTAGTCTTGGGGATTTTTATTGGTTTTGTTTATTTGTACTCATCTCTTGTTACACCCCCAATTGCGCTCCACCTTTAACCTATTCAATAACATTTCAACACCCAAAAGCAATTGTGGAGTGAAAACTAGATAGTTATAGGTTTAGTCCAATTTCAAAGAGAAAAAGAGGAACCATTGGATATTAGATGTTGGGTAATAACTTTGTGTGCTCCCCAAAGGTTGCTTATTACCTTGCCTCCTAAATTTGAAATCCAAATTTCAAATTCAAAAACAAGTTGTTAGAAAGATGACTTGAATGATGTGAGGATTAAGTGTGTAAGTGAATTGTGTCATAGAGATGTAAGTGTGTGAGGGATGTGAGTTGGCAAACAGAGGAATGGTTAGATTGTGTGAGTGAGTGTGTAAGAAATGTGTCATAGATGAGTTGTATAACTGTTGTAATTTGAATTTCAAATTCAAATAGTTGGTGATTGTAAGAGGAAATAGTGTTGGGGAAGAAATAGATTGTAGGGTGTGTAATAAGATGTGTAAGATATGAGTTGTATGATGGTTGTATGTGGGAGGTGTTATTTGAATTCAAATTCAAATCAGAAGAGTTATGAGTGTGCGTGTGTGTATGTTTATGTGTTTAGGTGTTTGAGAGTGTGAGTGTGTGTGAGTGATTTCAAATTCAATTTGAATGTTGAGAGTGTGTGAGGAAGTAGTAGGATGATAGTTTTATAAGGAGGTGATATGGCAAATCCAAGAACACATATGAATAATGTGATGAAGAAGATGAAGCTTGGAGGCTAAAGGTGGCGATTATTTTATTGTGAGCAAGAATAATAATGTGTGGTGGCATTGTATGGAATGAGGGAGACATAAGAGAATGCAGAAGATTTTACTGTGGTGTAGGGGACAAGAAGTACAAGGATGTGTAAGAGAATGTAAAATAATGTTTGTGTGGGATGTTTGAAATATTCAAAGGATTATTTATATTTCAAAAACGTAATTCCAAATATTCAAATTTGATAATCTTTAGTTAATGCCACAACTAAAACATCTACTAATTATCTTGATGCAAGTACGTCAAGTGCTTTGCATCAAGATAAATTAATATCCCATAAATGAGAAAATTGTATTTATGAAAAATGACGTGAGCTTAAACGACAAATGAGGGAGTAAATCCGTTACGTGATCAGTAAAGATAAATATAATGATTATGATCACTTGAATACTTTCGTTTGAAGTTCTAGTGAGAGTATAAACCTCCTAGGTTTGAAGAAAAACATTTTTTTCCCTTTTCTAGAGGCTTCGTAAAAATGTTTACGAGTTGGCGTATCGTAAAAGCAGGAGGACTTGTTTTGAGCATCTCTCTAAGCCAAATAAACTACTCAAATATCATGTACGAACATGTATTGAAAGAAGAACGTTAGTCGAATAAGAGGAAAGTCGACATGGAAAAATTGGAAGCACACTTTTAGCCATGCTTGGTGCGCTGGCCATATGCTGACTCGTCAGCTGGCGCGCCAGCCCCAGCTCTTGGGTGTTTTTGGGTTTTTTTTTTCTATCGCTTGTGATTTTAAGTGTTTCGATTGTATATTTATCATCATTAAAATATTACAAGGACTTTGGTTATCACTGCACCCGAATTAATTAATTGAAATCCTTGTGTTTCAATAAAAAAATAAAAATGAACATTTGATATGTTACCTAGACTTAGGATCAAATGAGAAGAACTTTTAAAATGAGAAGGATGAGAAATAACTATAATCACATATTAGAGATGCATCGACTTGAATTAGATGCATCACTAATCTTTTAGATGCACCCTAATATATTTTCTAGCTAAAAATTAGATGCATATACATATATTAGATGCATTTTTGCAAGTTAGGAAAATCCTATGTATTTTTCGTCCTCTACGGTTCAAATTTGTTGCAAGTACTACTTTCATCGTTTTCACTTCAAAATTACTTTTGAAACTAATTGGGATGCATCTAAATGAATAGAGATGCATCTAATTCAACTCGACGCATCTCAAATATGTGGTTATAGTTATTTCTCATCCTTCTCATTATAAGTTTTCTTCTCACTGGATCCTTACTCATGTTACCTATTGTCCGGGCAACCCATTTATCTCGACAAGAAGTTGTACATAGTATAAATATTTTTAAAAAAGAAAAACAATTTAACAAAAAATGGTTCTATAAATATGAGAGATAGTCAGGCTTTTATTGTCTCTATTCACCCATTTTTGGTTTCTTCTTTTCCTCTCTGTCACTCTTTTTCTCTTTATCGCACGTATTTTGAATATATGCTGTTACCACCACCAACACTACCTTCCTTGTTTCCTACTTTTTCTCCCAAATAACCATACCATGTTTTGATGTTTTTAGCAGTTTCCGACATAGTTTTATGAAGATGTCCCTCTTGTTTTGGTAAGCTCTTCAACAACCTTAATCTCGTTTTAAATGTTCACATTTGGTTTTATGCTGATTTTGGTATTCATTTTTTGATTTGCAGAAACAACAAATACTTGTTTTAACAATACAGAAGAAGAGTTTGCGGGTTGGCCAAAGGTGAGTTGTTTTCGCAAATAGTAATAACTTTATTATTATTTTTATTCTTTTGAGTTACCTGGTTTCCGACTCTACATTGCGAGCCGACTAATCTCAAAACGACCACCTTTTCTATCAAAACCAATGTGTATTTTGCTTATTATCCGTCTGCTTTTTCATATGTATGTCAGAATTAGCTCGTAAGTCATTCCATGTCTTTTTTTAAAAAGAAAAGTCATAAAACAAGATTTTGAAATATAGTCCGAATCAAATAAGCTAAGTAGTCCATTTTAATCAAATAAGCTAATATTGTGTTGATGATCCAATATTCAAAAACTGAAATGAAATAGTAGTGCTGCTTTTGTGTGTCTCGAAGTAACTTTTACGATGAATAAACGAATCGAAGAATGAAAAAGCAAAAGTAGAAGTTGTTGTTTGTTGTTTGCAGGAGGGTTTTGGGATCCCGAAGAATTTTTTTTACTTTTTTATTGGTCCCAACATTAATGAATAAATCAACTTCTTGTTTTTCACTTTTTCATCTTTATATATTTTCTTTTACTTTCGTATATCTTTTATTTCTTTTATGTTGATTCGATTGTCGTTCGTTGTTGCATATCATCATATTCTAACAATAATAAGTAAAAAGTGTTCAAATACATTTCATTTTATACATAGAAATGTTTCTAAGGTGTTGAGTATTTGGTCCATTTATAAGTAAATAAGGAAACAGACACAATTAATGCAAACTTTAAAACAGTTTTATTTATTTATAAAAATTGAATTTGGATAATATTCTTTACTTAAATACGGGGATTCCTCCTAATCTTGGGTGGGATGTTTGGGACCCATTAAATAATAATAATTGAATATTTTTGCAATTATGCCAGAGTGGAAAAAAGATGCTGACGTGTATAACGTGCTCAAAGCAAAAGGTAGAAGATGATGGAGAAGAAGTTGGGAACAAAGACGCCGCCAAAAACCTCACATCCCAGGTTACCTTACCTTCCTTTCACTCTTTGTCATTTATTTTTATGATAATGATATTAGATATTTTTTAATAAAAAAATTTAGTTTGACTTGGAGTTTATATAGAACAACTTGTCATGTTTATGAATGAGAAAGAAACAATTGTATAAAATAAATTCATAAATGTGTGGTTTGTAAAAATCCCTTGCATGTCATCATGTGTAAGTTTATATGTTCATGTCATATATATAACAGAAAGTTCTTAGCTTTGAGATGCTAGAAAAACAATGACTAAAATTTTGCATGATCACATGACTCCAAATGCAATGTCCTCTTACTATTTACTTTTTTTTTTTTTTTTTGTCTACTAGAGTATAATAACTAACAATAGGTCTAGTTCAGTTGAATTTAGACTACATTGATTTAATTCTAGTTTGGTTACTGTTTGGGTAAAAGTTGTACCCGTATCTAAAATCTATATTTAGATGTACGCCCACATACTTTCTTCCTTCACCTTTTGTATGTGTGTGTGAATATTATAAAGTTGATGTTTCAAAATGCCTAATATTCTCTTTTACAAGGACCTCAACTTAGAATGTGATTTGGCATATTTTTAAGAGTAGATTACATAAATAATATATTCAATATAAGCTTTGTTCAAAATAACGTAAGTAATCCATCGTTGATGCTAATTACGAGTAAAGGCGTTGGAAATATTATTTGCTTTCACATTTAATCTTTTATGTATGTAAGGAATCTCAAATATGTAACTTGTTTTGCTTTTGGTCCAAAAAGGCTAAAGGTCGATGGACCAGGATTTAAAATAAATAAAACAGTGGTTTTATGGACTATATTTAGTATGGTTACTATTTGCAATCAAATATCACAATGTTGCAAACTAGAGGGAACTTATGGTACTTTGTCTGTCATACTATATGTCTAACTTTATAAAAATAAAGAGTTTTGGTGGAAATTGTTCTAATGGAGTAGTACTTTTTTGAATCATGATCTGATTTTCTGTCAAAAATGAAGAAGCATAATTGTCTGCTGAATAATGCAGAAGTCCTTTTATTGTTTTAAATGTGTCAATCTATTGATGTATTGTAAGAAGTCTGTCTTCTTAAACATATGTTAAATTAGCATTCAAATACTTATAAAGTTGTTTGTTCTAAAAAGGTAATTATAAATGCTGTCTAAAGCTAAAGGCAATCCTAGAAAAGTGATATATGAAACTGAGTCTAGTAGAAATAAAAGATTTAGCAGGTGCAATTATTATTAAAAATTCAATTGCCCACAAAATGAAGTAATCAAATTCTTGAACTGCCCAAGAAAGCTGCTGGTTTCCTTTTTCTGTTATTTCATATGTAGGTGTCTGTGTGTGTGTTGTGCAAATAATAATAGTCATAGCAGTAATTTTTGGCAGCTGCATTAGTCATTCACTAGATTTTACCACCACCCTATGGTGGATATCAATACAACCAATGGTATAAATGACATGTCAAATTAATTCCTAGGACCAATATCAATAGGGTGTCATAGGTAATTCTGAATTTGTTTTTTGCTTATGAATGACATATCAGAATAAGGGGTCATGTCTTTTGTGACAAGAGGATCACAATATGAGAGAGATAAAATTTTAATTTCTTTTGTTTTGGACTGCTTATTGAAACTGCTTAAAATTTTTAAGCATATTCAAATAATGTTGTTGAATGGTTCACAAACAACAACACAACTGTTGTCTGCCTTGTCTAAACGCAGTGAGTAGTTTTTAACAGTAAATCCAAACACCCCCTTATATGTTTCAGGTGAATAGAGTAGTGCCATAAATTTATATAACTTGATTCGTAAGTACTAATGCTTTAGGCTTTATATGATTAACAATTAAAATACAGAATCTTTATAGCACCAATCTCATACAACACAATGGGCACTTTACATATCGTTTTAGGTAGTAGCGCGCACTTCTTTTAACTTGAAAACATTATGATATAAGACAAGTACATAGATCAAAGTTATTCAACACTAGCGGAAAGATTTTGTATGTTTGATAGTGGTTTGGTCAATAAGTTGATTTCTTGTTTTTCTTTAAGTTAACCCTTTTGCTTTAATAATTTTGTATAATATTTGCTTCTCTTATTCCAAAAATGAATCAATCTTTTACTTTTGGTAATTTCTAAACATACAGTACAACATCTTCTTCTTTATTAGCGAGATATTGATTAGATTGATTGTGGATCATAAGTTTTCTTATTTGTTTAAGAGGTTTAAAGTATTTTTTCTTGCAAATCAAGGATTTTCACTGTATTAAGTTATGTGTCGTATCAGGCACGCTTTGTTATTATTTAAAGTGAAATGTTGACCATAAGTTACGGCTAATAACGAAGTTTGATCATATGTTATTATTCAACTATCACTTATTAACCAGAATTGCTGTCTAGTTGTTACTTGTTAGGCTATGGTTAGCATTTCATATAGAAACTGGGACTTTTGCTTGAAGGAATGGCTAGTAAAATGTTTGAATGAATGATGGTCAAAACTTAACTCAGCCCAAAACATACATGCAATAAAGTAGATGTGTGGAAAGGACAGACATACATGTTGGTAAAAGTGACACAATGTGTCAATTTTGGGACCCATCATCATATTTCACTCTTGCCCCACACTATATTCTTCTTTTAGCAATATTATTCCAATTTGACTGACTAAGGTGACAGGGTCCAAACCTGTAGCCACATACACATAGACCGGACACAGCTTCCCTTATGGAAAATTGACGTAGCCTAAATAAAAACTAATAACGCCAATATGGCAGAAGCCATATTGGATCTTCTAAGTAAAATATAATTGTATGCTCTAATGAGTACTATACTGTAAATCAGAAGTGTGGATTTGAAGTGCTTATAGTTTAATTAATTTATAATGTTCAACAGATGAAAGATATGGCAATAAAGGTTTCTAGTTCTTCAAAGGGGAAGCCCCCCACAGGACCAAGTAGCTTCAAGAAAGGACACCGACCCTATACAGACTTTGACACCATATCTAAAGGTGTACGCCATCCTTATATGCAACCTGGAGGCTCAAGTTCGACTCCTGCTTGGGACTTTAACAGTACAGACGGAGGGTATGAACCCCCTCGACAGTCTGGTCATTTGGTGTTGGATGATGATGATGATCCTATAGAATGGATGGCTCAGGTGGAGCCCGGTGTTCAAATTACTTTTGTGTCCTTGCCTAATGGTGGAAATGATCTCAAGCGGATTCGATTCAAGTAAGACTTATGCTTTTAATTTGGTATATATTTCATACATCCCAAAACTGGACGGTGTATACTTATTAATAAGTATAACGCATTTGGTCCCAAATTTTAATGGCCATGTTAAATAGTGATAATCAGGGACCAATTAAAACTATGGTCCTTCTAGCTTAATATGGACAGTACTTTAATGTGCTAGAGATCTTATCTGGCCATTTGGTCCTCCTAAAACGATGTTGTACATTTTTAGGCTTGGACCCTGAGTTTTAATTTAATGATTGTTATTACTTTTTTTTCTTTCTAATTTTAGCAAGTTTTGTAACACTGATAATTTTGAATTACAGCCGAGAGATGTTTGATAAATGGCAAGCACAAAGGTGGTGGGGAGAGAATTATGACCGAATTATGGAGCTTTACAACGTTCAGAAGTTCAATTGTCAAGCTCTCGACACACCCTCTAGGTCCGAGGATGGGGTAATAATCTATTTCACTCCCTTTTTATACCACAGTTCTAACATGTTCTTTGTTTTGATACTTCAAGAGGTTGCAAATGTTACCCTATTTTTAGCATAAGAAATCTTATATTGAAAACTTTGCAGAGAGACTCGACTTACTCAAGGCTTGGATCAGTAAAGGACAGCCCAATGACTAACCCGTCAAGGAATTACTATAAACCTCAAGACCAAGGTGGCAACTACCATTACAATGCTGGTCCCAGTGCCTACGGTGTCGGTGGGCACAAGGGTGAGATGTCATCCATGGATGCATCAAGGACGACAACATCCTCTAGAGATGAGGCATCCGTTTCAATTAGTAATGCTAGCGATATTGACTCAGAGTGGATAGAGGAAGACGAGCCTGGTGTTTATATTACCATTAGACAGTTGGTAGATGGGACACGAGAGCTTCGGCGTGTCAGATTCAGGTAACACTTACTACATCTTTAAAACACCCTTTGATTCATTTATTTGCGTCATCTCAAGCGGGTTAAAAATAAATAAATTAAAGCCATTATGGTTGAACATGTGAAACAAGTCCAAAGTTGATTTATCTGATAATTACAATCATATTTAATGCATTAATTAGTTATGGTACATTTTTAAGCGTGCACAATTAGTGTTAATATTTAACAACATTATAAATCATTGATTTCTTATGCAGTCGCGAAAAGTTTGGGGAGGTCCATGCTAAGCAATGGTGGGAACAAAACCGGGAGAGAATACAATCCCAATACCTTTAAGGATATAACTTTCTAACACGTGAAGAATGGTATCATATTAACAAAAAAAAACACAGATCTGGATGGTGGCATTTTATAGGCGGTATACAATCTTTTTCCGTGACACAGGCTTAATCGAAACTCGTGTTGGCATACCATTTTATGGATGTTAAGGAAAGGCACTCTTACAAAGTTCTGCATGTTTGTTTATTTGTAGTGATCTATTTACGATATGAAAATAGAAGCTAGCGGTTTATTGGTATACAGCTCCTAGCAAAAACTAAGAGGGTTATGTAAACTTGGAGCAAAATGAATATAGACGTAGAACTTTAATTTGAATTCGCAGCTAATATTGAGATTGACGGCTTCCTTTGGTACTTGGGTTACAAACCACATCACATATACACAGACAAGTGTGCGCGCACACACTTTTAATTCCTTATCAAACCAAAATCAAAATACTACGTAATATATTTAAAATCTCAAGTGTTTGTCGAAAAACCATGTCTGATACAACTTGAAGCCTTAGTAATGTGTGCACTTAAGGTATTCATTAACATATCAAATATCAGTGGTTATGTTGTGAAGCTTATTTTGGTTATTTGATTCCGAGTTCTGGTGTCACTGAGGGTGCGGTTGAGCATTGAGCATTGCTATGACTTATGATGGAGACCAGCTTATGGCTATATGGGGCCAAGCTTACACAGATATACCCTTGTATGTTGATCTGTATATTCAAAGTAAATTGATAATTTTCAAATTTGGTTTTGAAAGCATTTCAAGTTTTTAACAATCCTAAGACTTCTCTATGGTGTACAAAAAAGGGTGTTACTGAAGGTGCCGGTGGCATTGCTATGACTTATGATGGAGAACAGCTTATGGCTATATGAGGCAAAGCTTACATGGATTCAGGCTTGTATGCTGATCCCTTAATTCAACGTAAATTGATAATTTTCAAATTTGGTTTTGAAAGCATTTCAAGTTTTTAACAATGCTAAGACTTCTCTATGGTGTACAAAAAAGATACAAGATTTTAGGATCTGCTGAGGTTGATGAACATCTTTCAAAACACAAAAGAGATGCCTCAAAAGCTACATTTCTAAAACTTGGAACAATCACCGGCGTTTAAGGTTCCGCTGGGGTTGATGAAGCAGAAGAACCCACCATGGAATTAATATTTTCATCTAGTTGCCCACATTGTTGATTGAAGTATTTAGATGTTATATACGGTCAATGTATGCTGGCACTTGGTTTATGTGGAACAAATTCTGAACCCGCCTACTTTTGTAGTTTCGGGGAACCCTAATAATAATGACATGATTCCTATCTCTAAATTTCAAAAACTTCGTATCACTTGTGAAATCAGATTATCTCTTAATGCGTCAGTTTGGTATGAGAGCAGGTTTCCTCGTAAGATCCGGTTGAGGGTAAAAGCAGTGAAGAAGTTCATAAAAACTATGGTATTTAGGACATGAAAACCTTGCAAGTTGAGATATATGCTTAAGGAACGACATCCACCAAGGAATTCATTTAATATGTGCTTCAGGACATGCATCCACCAAGTGACCAAGGAATTCATAGTAATAATACAAAGGATGAAACAAACGACACTGACTAACAATGCCAAATGGTCGCAGTGAACCAAGAGGAAGAGTGAAAGACCATAGAGGCACTAAAGCCACACTTTACTACGTGTTGCATCACAAGTCATGTATATAACGAGGTAAATATGTCCGGGAGTTGCGGTGGTATATTGTTTGATAAAACTTCTATGATATAATCATTTAAAATTGTTTAATTACTTAACTTTCTTTGCACAAAAAATATTAGGTTGCGGTGCTATATTATTTGATAAAACTTTTATAATTGATGGCGTATAGGAGTTTTAGCTCAAATGGTTAAATCGCATAAGGCCAAAGAGACCAACACATTACCCCATTTACAGGATTAGACCAAAATTTCACCTTTTCCAAAATGGTCTTTCATAAATGTCATGAAAAATACCTTTTGGATTCTATCTAAAAGTGTCAATTTATCTCTATCATCACAACACAAACGCCATGAACAACACAACTTCACCTATTCTCTTCTTCTTTCAACCTTAAACACCACTTCTTTTCCCTTTCACCAATTGCAAAAACCAAACTTTCTACATTTTAGCCAAACAAAGACAATATGGTGGATGTTGATCGGAGAATGACCGGGCTAAACCCAGCCGACCTCGCCGGACTCGGTCTTGCGTGGTTGTATAATTAGGTGCACTTGGTTACATATACACCAGGCGCACTTGTTTATGCATCAGGCTCACTTGATACATAGTGCGCTTGGATTTGGTCTCACTTGGTTTTTGGATCAGTCGCACTAGGTTAAATATGCATCTAAGCGCACTTGGTTCCCGGGCATACTGAAAAAAAGATTATGCATTAGGCGCACCTGATGATTATATATGCGCTTGGATTGGTTTTTGGTATATGCATCCAGCACACAGCATAAGCATGCGCCTAGTTAATCCGTCATTGGATGTGACAGGTGTCCTAAAACTAACTGATTCTTGTCCAAAAGTTCATTTTGATCAAACAGATATGCACAATTCGTTTTGGTAATTTATTATAATAAAGTGTTCATTAAAGAAAATCTCTTTAAACAAACATATTTTTTTTACTTTCATTTCTAAATCCTAAAGCCATCACGGCCTAACAAACACACCCTTGGTCATTATAAATGGCTATTTGAATATAATGAACAATAACGGCTTTCTTTATAGTTAGTTAAATAGAATAAACGATAACGGCTTTCTAAAAACCGTTTAAACAATGTTATATCTCTAGGTTTACTGATAGAAATTAATCGTTTTTTCCCGGATGCGTTGACGTTCCCCTTTTTTTCGTTCTAGTTATTGACGCGGGAAGGAATAAATAAGATTCTTTTAGGGCAACTACAATTACGTTCATCGACATTCCTTTGCTATGATCTAAAGATCTCACCATGTTCTAGCAGTCCTCACGAACTCGTGAGGGTCAATGAGTAGCAGCAAACATAGTTTTCTGGATTTACACACACCTGTGCAGCTTCATGTTCTAGCAGTCCTCACGAACTCGTGAGGGTCAATGAGTAGCAGCAAACATAGTTTTCTGGATTTACACACACCTGTGCAGCTTCATAAAAACATTCATACAACACAGGCAGGCATCATAAATATAGCAACTTTCATAGAAGAAACACTGGATAGTATATCAATGTAGTTGAACAAACTTATGGATCCGTCTCACATGAGGTAAAAGGAAGGCACTCATCACACATAGCTGATAAAGTACACAAAGTAGACAATAGTAGACGACATCACACTTTTATTTAAAACAAGAATACCAACTGATGACAAATCTTGATTCATCCTGCCACCTTGCTGCAATAAGCTCTACCATTACCATGCTGAATATCACGAGACTTCACATAAAATAAGTCAGAGCGTCCATTCCGAATCCCAGCTTTTACAGGTGGAGGTATATACACCCGCTGCTCTTGCTGTCTCGGAGCCATCACTCTTGTTGAACGAATGGTCATGGGTGCCAACTTATCAGCAGTGTCATAAACGACTGCATTCTTTTCCATCAATCCAGCTGCTTCACCAAAATAAAAATCATTAAAAATATAACAAAGCTAGCATGGTTGGCAAAATGGGCAGGCAGTATTTGTCAAAACAGGCAACTTTGGCTGAGTTCTGGATCAGCATACCCAGATAGGCAGATACACTGTCCAAAAATCAGTAGATAATTTAAATGTTGAGCAATTGCAAAACCTACTTTTGGTTAAATAATTGAGGAGTTATGCGTTATACAGTTTGTGCAGATTTTGAGCCATATCCTATTTAGCTACTTTTAGTTCAGTATACCCGTCAAACCTTTGAAGATCATAACCCGCATTGACTAATTCATATGCAAATGGGTCAAAATTGACATCTCTATAAAGCTATATAACAAGTTCACACACTGAAAATACTCAAATACATCAAAACTTCTTACTTGTATTGTACTTTCCAATAGGTTGGTATTTTGGTTCTCCGGCGGTGGTCTGGTAAAGTTTTTCGTTAGTAACTCCACTCTGATGATTAACTCCCATTTTATGATGCACCCCTGCATTGAAAGATTATGGATAGACATGAGAATCTAACTAAGATCACAATAAAACTGCATAATCATATTTGAGGAGAATCAACATATTTGCTATGCAAATAAAGCAGTAAACAAGTGTTTGCATTACAAAAAAACAAGTACATGAAACTTTTTCTATTTCACAAATAGATTGTAAATGTAAATGAGTACCCAAACTAGTATGTTCAAAATCAATTACTCTGTACAATACCTGTGCTTACGAATGCAGGTACTTTCGCAGATGAAATTACATTATTCGCCGGCTTCACATTAGGCAAAAATACGGAATATCCAGTTGCGTAGTTATGCTCTATAGCTCCCCTCCCATTTAATCCAACTGCATAAACTATAACCAGTCAGGACCTCATCATGTATGGTTGGTTCTGCTGGAATTTAAGAATTGTCAAGGACCATATAAACATACCAGATGGAGACATCCTAGCTGTAGCAGCCTTAGACCGAAGGGATGGAGGGATATAGTAACAACTCTGCAGATTATTACAGTCAACCGTCTTGATCAATCTCTCTAAGAGTTTATTAAGTAGTTTAAACCACGTTTTTTTAATAAATTAGAGAGACAGGTACCTGAAAGAAAGGATGCTGAAGGGCTTCCACAGCTGTTGGCCTTTTACATGGATCCCAAGAGCAAAGAGCCTACAATGCAAAAAGATAAAAATAACAATAATGAAAAGAAAAAAATATTCCAATGTCATATATAACTGATACATGATCTCTAGAAAGTCTCAAAGTCCAAAAAGGATGTAATTAGTCCTTACACCAATCAAACTGACTGCCTCCTTGCTTGCAGACGGTATTAGAGCAGAAAGATTTACACCAGCAACCTGCAATCCCATAACAAAAGAGAGTTAAATGGATTTCTCAGCACATCTTGATTGCAAAGAATCCTCATGACCTGTACAGGGTGAGAGAACATATGCTACTCTAGTGCTATGCAATACCAAAACACCACAGCACCTGTAACTGCTAGAAATACATCCCTAACATTAAAACCTTTGGCCTAACAGTATTTTTGAGATATTTATGTCCTCAACCAAGTGGTTGTGGACATAATGTGAATAGTAGTCGTGTGTCTGAGTTTGCCTTCCTAAAAAGATTCAGTGACAGCTTATATTTTCGAATAAAATGATTCAGGTGGTTTTATGTATATAAAACACTCCAGGTAACTTTTGCCCCATTTGATTCATTGACCCGTTTCCATCAGGCTAACTATTTTTTTAACATTGCCTCATTAGAGTTAATTCACTATTCAAATCAGCGCAGCCAAAAGTTAAGGGCCGAGACCAACTCTATCTACCATCACATAGGCATGAAAAAGCATACCGAAAGAGAACCTTCAAACTATTAAACACAAGAATTATGTATTCCATCTTTCTAGACTATAACTTGATTTCAACCTAGACAAGCAACTGAAAACTTATAGTTGTTTGTAAAATTATGATAGCAAGAGCAGGAACTGACCTCTGGGAACTGATATCTGATTTTACTTGCACGTTCAAGTCCCTCGCGCCATGTGAATTCCGTAGGGCTGCCTATCACACTGCAAATTTTGTATATTTCATCCGCTTCACTGCGAATGAATAACATAACACATTCAGTTGCCAATGCCACCAAGATCTCATAGAAGATGCAAAATTGTATGTTACACCATTAAAGAGAATTAATCCTCACTAATTACAGTTACAGACTTAAATATTTATGGACTTTCACATTATATGCATGAGAAAATACTGAAGAAAATAGATATGAAGACAAAAATCTAATATCAAGCATATGATATATACCTTGACCCTGGAAAAAGTGGACGGAGAGTAAATAACTCGGCCATAATTGCTCCCATTCCCCATAAATCTGCAATTAAGTATAAATTAACAAATTAGGCCCACAAACACTATTAAGACGATTTAAAATAGCTTCACTCTAAAAAACAACTCACCAACAGCGGGCCCATATTTTGGGAACTGTAGAAGTACTTCTGGTGCCCGGTACCTGCAAATTTTATATTTACAGTAACTTGTAAAAAAAAGTAGCAGGAAGGTGATAATGAGGTTTAAATACAGAAATAAAGTTATAGTGTCATGATAAGATGTAAAAGGAAAGAATAAGACTCACCAGCGTGTTGAGACATACTCGGTGTATGGTGGCTGAGATGTGATCTCGCGAGCAAGACCAAAATCAGCTATTTTTATCACCCCCTTTGAAACAAGAAAGTTCTCTGACAACATGGAACAAAATTGCAATTACAAAACATGCCAACGTTTCATAAATTTACCAGAAAGAGCTGTAAGAATGATCAAAAGTATAAGCAAAAATGTTGAAAAAATGTGTCCAGTACTTGCAAAAAATCATTAAGCTTGTAAGAGGACATCAAATTTACGTGACATGACAAAACAGCAACACACTCACATAACATTAGACCAGCATACACACTTAAGATTCCTTTGAGAGCCAATTAAAGAAGGGGCAATTTCAACCAATTAGCTTATTAAAGAGTCAATCCAGGTTACCTTTTATCTCTAGTGGCTAATGAATAATATTACGAGTAAAAGAGTAACTAGCCAACAAAAAAAAGGACAAAAGAGCCGAGTCATCAAAAGCGTATTTTAATGCATGAAAGCTATTGTTTTATTCAATAATTTATATTATAAGTTGAAACATGCTCATTACTTATACACCAATTGTTCATAAAAAGAAGTAATTTTTCTGGGTAGATTTTTTGGGTCAACTGAACACGCAAAGTTTTCCAACTTAAAACAAAACAAATCAATTTTATATTCAAAGTTTCAGACAGTCAATTCAATGTATACATTAGAAAAATACCTGGCTTAAGATCACGATGAAAGTAGCCATGCTGATGCATGTATACAAGGCCTTGAAAGACATTGAAGCACCAATTCCTAATTTCAGCTTCGGAGAAAGGCTTCACTCTGTCTTTCATAAGGTCATAAAGACAGCAATCCTGGAAGAAGACCACATTGATATTTAAAAAAATGATACGACAGCAAGACACATCTAATAAACACACTAAGAAAAAGTTGCATACCATATATTCAAAAACGAAGTACAGAATGTCATTTTCTCGAATGACTTCATTGAGCTTCACAATATTTGGATGATTCATCTTACGCAGTGACTGTCAAGAGTAGGAGTAAAGTTGAGAACTGAAAGGCTGGAAGCAAGACCAAAAAAACTAATTGATGAAAGTGATTTTACCTTGACTTCTCTCAAATTTATGCATTCTTCCCATGAATAATATTTTCTCTTCATTTTCTTAATGGCAACCTGTAAAAACAATACACCAAATGTTACGAAACACAATCGCATACTTTTAATAGATTCTTAAATGCCAGTTAATAACAAGAAACCTACCACTTCACCATTATGCATATTCAATGCTTGCCAGACAACCCCAAAGGTTCCGTTACCAACTTCTTTGATTATCTTGTACTTATCCATTTTTGTGTTTGCAACCTCACGCAGCAATTTATTGATGTAGAAGAGAGACAAACATAGAAGAAATAACACGCTTATCTAGAAAACTATAGAAGAAACTATAAAATACGAACTGCCAGCCCGTATGTTGAAGCTGATCCACTTCCGTTTTTAACTCATCAGCAAAAAAGCTGTATACTTCTGATGAACAGTCCTCGTAGCCTTATTCATAAAACATATTATAGATAACTGATAGTTTCAGCCTTGCAGGGCATATCGACACTGATCCAGGAATAGATATACAAGCAGAATACTTGTAGCCACAAATAAGACCTCCCGAATACCGACTTGGACTTAAAATAGCTTACCTCATTTACTCTACTTGACACTTTTTTTATCAAAATCTTTGATCAATATCTACTGAAGATGTAACTGATACCCATCATAAGGAAGGACGAGTATTACTAAAATTAAAGTCAGACCGACAATCTCATCTACTAAGTGACAGTTAACGCAGAAGTTACAAGCAAGTTTAAGTCCTGCAGTTAAAAACAGAAAACAAAGATGTGAGAAGAGAACGATAGAAGGAGAAGTGAGAGGAATGTTTGTTTTCAAGTGATTATGTGACTTGGATAAATGTATTCGGCAACAAAATATATGTACCCAAAAATAAAAAAGCTGATAATCATAATACCCAAAATCTGAATTATCAGATAAACATAATTAAAACAAAAATCAAGACCCCCCCAATCAAACAGCCGATTTAGCCAAATTATTAAAATCCTTCAATTAACAGATAGGCATAGAAGTATCTGAACTAAATACTATATCAGCAGTGAACAGGCATCAATATTGTAGACGCAGCCTGGAAAGATAAAATGACTTACGTGTTGATATACTAGGATAAACCAACACCTGTCTCAGGAAAAAATAACATTAAGCCTGCTTAACTGCTCGTACACCGAAGGTTTACTAGGTGCAGACAAAGGAAACAATACGTAAATCGCCAAGGATGAAACAACGCCAATCGAGCACTTCCTGGAATGAAAAAACTTGTCTCTGGAAACAAATTGACCAAGGGCACACTTGCTCCATATCTCAGTAGAGATTAAAACCTTTCCAAGCTGATAAAATAGAATAAAAATATATTAGCATGAACTTATGTCACTGACATCTGAAAGAAAAAAACACCACTACAACAAAATAGTCAGACACTACATACAAATAACTCAAGCCGGTGGCTGCAAGTTTGTTTCTTCTTTTCATAGTATATCTAGTTGCAACTCACAAGAGATAAGCCTTATATGATCATGTTTGTTATTCCCAAAAGTCGATTAATAAAAACATTCATCTTTCAATATAAAATTCAGACACCATAGTTATAGTTACAGAAATTCACTTGATATTGCATAGACATTGAGATTCCGTTGGCAAGAATTTGCAGATTGGTTTTCCTTAATAGTTACAATTGCATATTCCAGTTGCACTCAACATACCAGAGTTTCAAAACATACCGTACCACATATACAACCAACATTCCGAAGGTTATCCTAATTTCGGCAAATAAATGTACAAATCAGTCTAAACCTATAAGGGGGTGTTTGTTTAAGCTGATATGTGGCTTATGAGCTTACTTGTGTTTCGGCTTATATAAGTTTATTATGATATGATAAACTTATATAAGCCCATAAGTCTCAAAATAAGCCGGAAAATTGGAGCTTATGCAATGTAAGCCGAAATTAAATAAGCTCATAAGCCCACATATAAGCTTAAACAAACACCCCCATGGAATAAAATCACAAAAAACAGATTAAACGAGCCAAAACCACAAATAAAGCTAACAAATTTTTAATCTTGCAATTCAATCAATCAATAATCTTAATCTCAATTTCATAAAAATAACCTAATTCACAACGAGATCAGCAAACACTTAATTAAGCCAATCGCATAGAGATTAAATAAATCAAAGAAAACAGATAGATTAATTATACAAACCTTGTGTAGGTTAAACGGCATAAAAGCTTAAGGTAGCCACTGGGTTTTTGGGGGGATGCTTTTCTTTTTCTTTCTGTGTGGAGGAGGAGGAAAGAAAGAAACAAAGGATGAGAATTATTAATTATTAGGTGACAAACCTAATTATGATGATGAAAATAATATTTATATGGGGGCGTTATTATTGGATTGGGTTGGATCGGATGCGCTTGGGTTTGTTGACTTATTCGATTCCATCCACACGGTTATCCTAAAATATCATCATACATGCTTTTCCTTTTTACATTTTATATCACACGAGATTTTATTTATCTATATATATATATATATATATATATATATATATATATATATATATATATATATATATATATATATATATATATATATATATATTAGATATAAGATCATTTGAGGAACAAATATTTTTTACATACCAAGGGACTAATCTCCATCATTCATCTCCCTTCCATTTTTATTTGATCTAATGGATGAGATTAATCCCAACAATTTAAAAAACCCACTTTCATCCTCTTTTTTCAAATATTAATATCTTTCAAACCGTTAATCGTTAATCGAAAAAAAATATACCGTTACGACGAGCATTTAATTATCTTTCTATAGATATGCATTGTGATATACTTTCGACAAAAAA
>LBNU01023681.1:12440-74826 GCA_014162995.1 Artemisia annua
TCCAACAGCAAAAGTTTCAAACTGTTGTTTTAATAAACTTCTGTGCATCTTCTTGGAAGCATCATTACCTCCAAACCTTATTTTGATAGCAGCCCACAGTTGTTTAGCATCCTTAGCATTATGAAACTTCAACAGATGACCATCAGGGATAGCAGACAGCAGTATGTTGAGAGCTTTGTCTTGATTCCTCTTTACAGTTGCAGAGAGTTGTTGCTGAGGTGGTTTAGGCTGTCCAGGAACAACTACAGTTTCTTCTATAACTTGATTGCCATTGACAATGATATCCCAAAGTGCAGAGTCAGTTATAGCAATGTACTGTCTCATCTTTATGCTCCAGAGATCATACTCACCCTTCTTGACTATGGGAATTCTAACAGTGGTGATGGATGGCATAGGTGTAGGTTCAGGTTGAGACATCTTGAAAAGTGTATTAAGAAAAACGATTTGGATTAGGGTGTAGGGTTTTTTCTTAATCAGAGTTTCCACACAAGCTCTGATACCACTTGTTGGATCGATATACTCTGACCAAACTATTATATAGCTTGTTAAGGGTTTAGTAGCTTTGGATAAATCCTAATCTACTAACAATGAAACACTGAATTACTCTATTAAGTATGCGGAATTACTTAACAAAGCTAAGAAGAATTAAAACAACTTCAAACTTTATATTAACCTTTGAACCTGTTAACTTATACAGATTCACAACACAAACAACCCTAAATAAAGCTTATATCGAACTTTAGCTTTACTATATCTCTAAAAACTCTTTTTTCTAATAATGACTTAGGGATCCTTTTATAGGCACAAGGAAAACCCTAGTCGATTACAATACTTGAACGACAAGTATACAATCCCTAACTATAGAATATTCTAGATTACATAATATTCTAATCTAATATCTTCAGTCTTTATCTTCAAGCAGTACTTTGACTTATCAACGAGCAGTACTTTGATCAATAGCAGTATTTTGACTTTAATACTTCAGCAGCACTTTAATTGTCCAGCAGTACTTTGATCTTTATACCCCAACAATGAAAAACATATTTTTACAATCCTAAGGATAAAAGAAAAATATTGGGAAAAAAAATTAAATATTAGACTATTAAATTAATTATTATTAATTAAAAACTATTTATTAATTATCTAAATTACACTAAATTATAATTAAATAAGAAATTAACCTGAATAAATGAAAAATTAATTTAGAAAAATCTAAAATATCCTAAAACTAATTTTAGAACTGAAAATATATTTATTATATTATTTATGTATTTAATATTAATTAATTACTATTTAATAATTACTAAAACTGTTTTTGATTTTTAATAAATGCTAAACAAGCAAACAAAAATCTGGAATTTTTTCTATAAATACTACAAGATGACAGAAAGTTAAGAAAAATATAAAAACAGCAAGTGCTTAATGAAAAGGATGAGAAATAAGCTAATAAGCTTAAGCTTCTTAAATAGAAGCTATCACTTTCCTAAAAAATGATGTTTTTGTGTTTTTCTTTTTATGGAACTATTAAACTACTGACTAAATGCAATTTTAATGAAAACAAAAGTTGTGAAACTTGAAATTAAGCAAAATGAGAGCTTATTTGATTGACAGTTGAGCTTTTTGGCTCAAACAGTGATCACAAGCTAAAAATAAGCTAAGAAACTGGAAACAATGGTAAAACTAAATGCAACTAATCTTAATGAACAGGAAACAAGTGAAAGGAGTGAGATTAGCACACTGAATAAGCTCAAATACCCAAATAAGCAAATCCAGACACCTGAATAACCAAACAGGGTTTGGGACAACTTTTAAGGCCAAAATAAGCTTATGCAATGAGCTTGGAAATGAAAATGAGCACTGGAACTAACAAGAATACCAACTAAGCTTTCCAAAAAGCTAAAGTTCAAAGATTGAAGTCCACTAATGAGCTTATGACAAGCTTTTGAAAAAGCTTGTAAACACTGATTGCTCAGTGTACTCAATAAAATGGACAGAACAAAAAACTACAAGCAGCCCTATGGAATAAGCTAGAAAGGTGAAAATAAGCCTGGAACTAGATAGCTGGGTTCAAGGGCTTCTCAAAGAAACCAAAAACTCAGCCCAAGCTCCTCTTGATAAGCCATGATGAGCTTATGAACTTGTTATGAAAACTGTGCACAGGGCACACTTTTGAAAAAGTGCTAAATGGAAAGCACTAAATAAGCAGTTTAACATGCAAACTAAAAATCATAAAAAATACTACTAACAAGACAAGCAACCAAATATTAAGAATCCAAAAGTACAAAACTCAAGTCCTAATATTGAACCCTACATGAAATTCCAAAGTTTATTCAAAAACGTTTTTCTGAGACTTTTGACTTTTTAGATTTTCTTGAAAAGTTGACTTATTTGGATTTCTAATGAACCTTATGGACTGAAATGGAAGTAATAAGCTAACTGATAATGGAATTAAGCTAATAGAAACACTAATGCACCTATGTCTAAGCTCATACAACCAAAAATTACAACAGTGAGTTACTTATAGAGGACCAAAGCTAATCTTGACTTTTGCTCAAATGGTACTGAGTTTTTATGGCTAATATGAGTTATTGAGACCCTATGTGAGTTACCACAACCAAAAATAACATCAAAAACTCCTCTGAATTCAGTTAACAGGCTTAAACCAAACACACCTTTATGTGGGGTGATTTTATGATTTCAAAACATTTAGCTAATTAAGACCATGAAACTGATTCCCAAGGTTGAAACATGTTAGCACAAGCTCATTGGAACACAAGAACATCAAAGTTAACAACAATTGATCAAGAACCAATGTGAAGCTATCCTAACAGTTAAACCATGAAAGACTTTCACAATTAGATTTAATGAACCAATACCAACTATTAAGCACTATTATCACCTAAATACACATAAGGAACATAAAAACACAAGGATTATTACTTCATAAGCTTCTCTACAGTAAATGCAAAGATTGAGATTTGGACTTACAAACAGCACCCTTGCTCAAAACAATTAACCAAGAACCAAAACACAAATCCTAATGGCTTCCACAAGCCTCTAACCCACAGCCATCCATAATGTACTGTGCTCCAGCTTGAATCACCATCTTCAATTGATTTTCAAATTTTTGTCCATTTAATGTGAATTTTCTTGGTATTTTTCTTTTTGAAGAGAATTTTAAGGTTTCTAAAAGCTGTTAGAAGCTTTCTAGGAGCTTAAGTGATCTACTTTAGTACATAATAACAACAAACATTACTTTAAACTAACATGAGATTTTTGAATGAAATTTGGCACAAGCTGATTACTAAAAGAAATACTTGAATTAATACTTGGAAAAGGTTTACAATACACTGAAATGACCTGAAAGAGTACTGGAAAGATTGAAAATACAATGGAAACCACAAAATTAGCTATTCGACCTAATTTACACTAAATTATACTGACTCCTCTTCCACAGTGCATCTTGTTCCTTTTATAGGGCACTTCTAGGGTTTATGACCCTTTCTGAACCTTTCCCACTTGCCTCTTCAACCGTTGGATGCTCTAGATTTAATCTTGACCCTTAACGAGTTTTGGCGCCAAAATTCTTTATAAACAATTAGGAACCATTTTAGTGGATTAAGTGTAGCATTAAATACTGGGAAAGGTTAGGAGGAACACCAAGGTGGCTATGGAGGTGGGGGTAGTATGTGGAGGAGTGGGGAGGGTGAGAAAGGACCCTGGTTTTGGGGAATCCTGTTGGGAGGGAGGAGGTCAAAGGTTTGGGTTTGACTGGGAGATATAAACGGGGGGTGTTATGATTTATTGTTGGGCCGTGGGTTGAGGTTGGGCCACAGGTTTAAGGGTTGGGCTTTGGGTTGTGTTGGGAGTTATAAGGCTGGGTTGGTTTTGGGTTTAGTAAACAAAAGGGTCCGTTTGGTTAAGTTATAACACAAGGACCAAATTTGCAATTCTCCAAAAGATGAGGGACTGAAAGTGTCATAATTCCAAAGTGCTCATAAGGACCAATGTTGCCAAACTCCAATAACACAAGGACCACAGTTGCCATTTTTCCACTTTTAAATATCCAAGGACCATTTTTGACATTTTCCAAAAGTTGAGGGACCTTTTCTGCCATTTGCTCAAAAATTCATTCAAGGACTAATTTTGAAAACTTAAAATATTTCAGGGACCTTGAATGATAAAACTCCACATTTGTAAATTCCAGGGACTATTTTTGCCAATTTTTGAAAGTTGTGGGACTGAAACTGCCAATTATGCAAACTTTGTTCGTTTTTCATTTGTTTTTAAACATTTTGCATTTGAGACATATAAAACACGATCCTTGGATATTTTCGTCATTTTGATGCGTTTTTGAGTGTTTTCAGATGTTTTGCAGTTCAGATTTGACCAAAAATGATGAGTGTTTGAGCACTCATCAAACATCCAACTAGCTGGTAGATCGGTTAAGTACCCCATGGGAATATGTGAGAATGTGCTGGTTAAAGTGGGGAAGTTTAAATTTCCAGTTGATTTTGTCATCCTGGAAATGGAAGAAGACGATCTAGTGCCCATCATCCTAGGGAGACCATTCCTTGCAACTGCTCGGGCCGTCATTGATGTTCATGACGGCAAGCTAACCTTACGAGTAGGTACCGATAGTTTAACCTTTGACATCAAAGACACAATGAATCTCTCTCTCGAGGCAGCCAACTGGCTGTATTTTATCGGGGAGGTGGATGAGCTATTCGATGTCAATGACGATTGTATAGATGAATAGGTTGAAGCAGGATGGTTGCGTAACGAAGCTTTCCCTTCCTTCTTTGAGAAAGGAAAGGCTGAAGAAATCAATGCAGTCTCCTTCTACCCTAGACGGGAAGACGCCGAACCACTCGAACTTCGTAAACCCAAAAACAGGCTTAAACCTTCCATCGTCGAGCCACCCACGTTAGAGCTTAAGGAACTCCCAACCCACTTGGAGTACGCTTTCCTCCAAGGAGAGGATCAACTTCCGGTAATCATTAGCTCTTCCTTGAAAGACGAACAAAAGGATAAACTCCTAGGAGTTTTAAAGAAATATAAAGGAGTTATTGCCTGGAGTGTAGCAGACATCAAGGGGATTGATTCGACTTTCTACACACACAAGATCATCATGGAGGAGGATTATAAACCAACCGTACAACCTCAAAGGCGAGTGAATCCCAATATAAAGGAGGTCGTAAAGAAAGAAGTCATTAAACTCCTGGATGCAGGACTAATTTACCCAATATCAGATAGTCCATGGGTCAGTCCCGTGCAGGTTGTACCTAAGAATGGAGGGATGACGGTGGTAAAAATTGATAAAAATGAGCTGGTACCCCAGAGAACAGTCACTGGTTGGCGTGTGTGCATCGACTACAGGAAACTGAATGATGCAACCCGAAAGGATCACTTCCCTCTCCCTTTCATCGATCAAATGTTGGAAAGGTTAGCAGGACACGAATACTATTGCTTCTTAGATGGATTCTCAGGGTATTTCCAAATCCCTATCGCCCCTGAAGACCAAGAAAAGACCACATTCACATGCCCTTACGGTACATTCGCCTACAAGCGGATGCCTTTTGGACTATGTAACGCTCCCGCCACTTTCCAACGGTGCATGACTGCAATCTTTCACGAACTAATGGAAGACAACATGGAAGTCTTCATGGATGACTTTTCTGTCTTTGGAAACTCTTTCGACCATTGTCTGCTAACCTCGAGAAAATGCTCAAATGTTGCGAGGAAACTAACCTGGTTTTAAACTGGGAAAAGTGCCATTTCATGGTGAAAGAAGGTATCGTGCTTGGACACAAAATTTCTGGAAACAGGATTGAGGTGGATCGAGCAAAAATCGAGGCTATATCCAAGCTGCCTTACCCCACCACGGTCAAAGCAATACGGAGCTTCTTGGGTCATGCCGGCTTTTATAGGAGATTCATTAAGGATTTCTCAAAAATAGCTCGGCCAATGACTCAGCTGCTTGTAAATGATGCTCCATTCGACTTCTCTCAAGAGTGTAAGGATGCCTTCGACCTATTGAAGAGGGAACTCACGCAAGCTCCAATTATGGTTACCCCTAATTGGGAGCTACCTTTTGAGATCATGTGTGATGCTAGTGATTACGCTGTTGGAGCAGTGCTAGGCCAGAGGCTTAACAAACACTTATGACATCACACAAGCTTAAATTCCAGGACGGAATTTGAATGACGGGTAGGTACTGTAATATCCTGCTAAAAACCCAATTATTAGGAACCACTAATCATGAAGTAATTGTATGTTACTGTTCATACACCCATTTTTAGTCAAAATTTCAAACTTTTGTTTACACTATGCAACTCTGAATCATTATGTGCTATGTGATTCACACCTACCAAGAATGAGCTCACACGCAAACCATATGACCTGGACAAGGTACAACACAACTATGAATCAGTTTTGATCACAAGTGCAACACTTTGCACTCACAACAACCATATATGAGATTTCTACCTCAGTGGACCCCACAATACAAGTACGAATTACAACATACATTTATGGGACTCACATCCCTCCTGGTGGACCCCACAACACTCACACAACTGGAATACACCTCTGTGGGCCCCATAACTACCAAATATAATATAATATTCACTGTAGGACCCACACTGTTCACAAGTGGGCCCCACATGACCAGGATTAACTACACAACACTAAATGGGCCTTTACAACCCAATACGAACCATGTGAGCCCATTAACGTTACACGGATCACATTTCATTTCATTTTGGGCCAAAAGAACTCACAAGCCCACTAATGGCCCAAACCCAATAACAAATAAGTTATACGAATTCATACGTGTGTGCACGTTTGCTTTGTCTCTCGTGTTCGCGATTCTTACAAACAACACATGGAACAAAATGCACCATCTCATTCTTTGTACACAAAAGAATCGAGATCAACTAATAACTCAACCTAATACGTATATATGAACAGTAAACAAGTGACAAAGCTTAGCGAGGTCACAACTATATCTAAACGTACCCAACCTTGGCCATTTTGTGTTAAACCCGATTCTATTGATCCTATTGTGTTCCAAACACTCTCAAATGACTTCCTAAACGTTTCTAAGCAACTCACAACTCTCATGCTTCATAAACGAGCCCTATCTCAATTTTTTGCCACGTTATATATATAAACGTACACACAAAAACTCGAAACATGCACAAGCCTATTTGAGACCATCCAAGACATTTGGAAATCCATTATTACTCATTCTAAGCTATGCAAGCTAAGCCAAACACGTTCCCAAGATCCCAAGCACTCACAACAAGTATTTCGACCTATGCATATTTATTTTTGGTTACGCTATTCTCATTTGGACTCCTAAGCGAACTAAAGCTTTTACAACTCTCACAAACTACTCTACTACCTTGATAATGCTATCAATAATCAATCTTAGCACCTTTAGACCACAACTCGATCAAGAACATATGTTTTGGTCACGTTGCTATATCAAACGGACCCTTGTGTTATTTTATAACGAAACGTGACCCTAATCTCTTTCACACTAGACCATATGACCTCACAAGGACCTTAAGACTTCAACACACCCTTTGCTCACTCGTTTCACTTGCCAAACGAAATAAAATCACCTTTCTAGAAACCATAGCCTCGTCATCACATGAAACCGACTCCATATACACTTGGAAGTGCAATTTGCTTTCAATCAACCTATCCTACACCCCCTATTCATTATCCCTGACATATTCTCTTTGTCTCTTCAACTTGCGTCCATATCTCTAGGTTATGTACTCCCATGCAAGCAAAAACTCATGTATACACACTCAAACTCACTCACAAATCTATCTTACTCACTATTTTGTACCGAGAAGAAACCAAGACATCACAAGGAGTTCACAAGCTCGTACAAGCTCACCTTGAGTCTCTCCTAGATCCTTGGTGTGCCAACTAACGAATTACAAGCTCCCAAGTCCTTCCCTTGATCTCCACAGCCTCGTAAACTCCCCACCTTTGAAGGTGTAGTAAGTGTTTTCCAACACTTAGATTATTTTGCAACTCATTCTATGTTTTCCATTCGATTATGACACCAACACTTTAGCTAAATTGCTCCTATGTCTCGTTAAGTTCACGCCCTACAAAAACTTTCACTCACATCTCAAAATACATATAAAAGAAACCATGAACTCATTATAAGCTCAACCTAATCCTAAGATCATGAAAATCACATGATGAGGAGAAAAGTGTACCCGTTTTAGGGGGTCATTTGAGCCCTAATTCGTGTAAATATGATCAAATATTGCCTTAAATCGTTCCTTTTGTCATTTTAGGTACTTTTGAGAAGAATTTTGGAAAACACATCATTTTGGACGTTTTTGGAGCATAAAGTGAAGAAAATGACAAATTCTCAAAAGAATGCTGGAAATCCTTCCTGACGGCGTCAGAGTCACAAGGTGATGCCGTCAGCCAACCAAGACAAAGGAGTGGATTCAGACTATACGTGACGCCCTAAGAAGAAAACATGGAAATAACACCTGATGGCGTCAGGTGTTAATATTCCTAGGCCGTCAGGTGTTAAGCTAAAGAGTGACGGCCCAGAGGTATTTTACAAGTGACGGCGTCAGACATGGATCTAGGCCATCCGAGAACCCTAATGGCGGCGAGCTAACGGCGTCAGAGCGTATAAGCTGACGCCGTCAGAGTGTATTTTCTATATATACTTTTCTATTTTTCATTCATTAAGTGTGCAACTTTTGGGAACAAAACCCTAGACGATTTTGACAGCTTTTTCAAGGGTTTTTCACCCTTGATTCTTCCATGTTCAATTGAAGATAAGTCTCCATTCAAATTAATCAATATGTCTATGTGTTGGTTAATTATATCTTATGCTTGTCTTTCAATTAACATGCTAGGCTAGATTTATTTTGTATTGCTTAGATCTAATGAAACCTAACTATTGATTATTGGTTGTTGGTGTGTTATTACTTGTATTGGATGATTGTTTATCGATGTTAGGCTTAAGAAAACTGGCTAACCTCCTATACGGTAACTTGCTTGAACGTCTTAAGAAACATGAACCAATGCATACTAGGTTTTTATGGTTGTATTTAATGCATGAGCGAATTCTAATGATCCCATGTTAGGAGCTTCTAGTAGGCTCGACATAGGAGTGAAGTAGGACCTTATAGAGTTGGGGAAGTACGTACGCCACCCCACGAATGGTATTAAGGAATACACCCGTCATCCACGCATTTAATACACACTAATTAACCGGTAAAAGATAGTTAGGGAGTAAGGAAATCTAAGTAAACACACTTGTCTCCATATAAGTTTCACAACCTTTTATTTTCTTGTTATTTTATTTTAATTGCAATAGTAGTTTTTGGGTTAGTTGACTAGCAACTAATTCCGCCCACTCCTTCAAACCCGAGATTTTACTTGCTTTCTAAAAGAATATAAAAATACAAAAATAATCATCCCTCACCCTTAGACCTATTAGAGTAGTCTTTCATACCTAACGAACACTATTCCCTATGGAGAACGATCAATCCCCCGTACTTACCACTACACTATACTACATCGGTCAGGTACACTGCCTGGTGGGATTGTAAGCCTCTTGAGATCCCTCGAGAGGTAAAACCTGTTGCGTGGTCGCAATCCCGCATCATCAAGCTTTTGGCGCCGCTGCCGGGGAGTAGTTATTGCTTAGGTTGAAATTTAATTTTATTAGGTCTACTCATTAGATTCCTATCTAGTTAGATTTTTATTTTCTTTTTATTAGCTTTCTAGTAGTCTATCTTTTCTTTGTGTATTTGTTCGTAGAAACCTTTCCATTGACTGTTCCGTTCACCATTATGGAGTACGCGAATCCACCATACTACCGACCACGAAACCCATTCGCACCTAATGACATCTTGATGTTTAACCAATATCGAGATGAACCCATATATGATGCATGGACTCGTTNTACTCATTAGATTCCTATCTAGTTAGATTTTTATTTTCTTTTTATTAGCTTTCTAGTAGTCTATCTTTTCTTTGTGTATTTGTTCGTAGAAACCTTTCCATTGACTGTTCCGTTCACCATTATGGAGTACGCGAATCCACCATACTACCGACCACGAAACCCATTCGCACCTAATGACATCTTGATGTTTAACCAATATCGAGATGAACCCATATATGATGCATGGACTCGTTTTAAAATTTTACTCCGAATAGTCCCTCATCATAGTTTCGATTTAGCATCCCTAACCCAAATCTTTTATGATCGTGTCAACCGTTATGACCAAATGTGCATTAACGATTTTGCCAATTGGGACCTTAGGGAATTAAATGCTGAAGAAGCATGGGATGTCATAGAAGATTGTGCCCAATATTATTATAGAGTAGACAATCCAACAAATGTTAGTACAAGTCAAGTGAACACAAATTTCAAGGATCATGAAACAAGTTTGTTTGGGGATGAGGGTATAGTTGAGCCACCTAGCTGCATGTCATGGTTAGGCACTACCATAATACAGGATGAACACATTGATGATCTTGTAAGCCCGCTAAATACCCCACAAGTCCTACCATCATTTGAGGCACCCACACCGCCCGTGACTTACCCGGAAGAAGTAGAAGAGACTTTAGGAATCCCGATGGAGGTAGAACCTTTGAACCAAACACAACTAGAGGATATAGGTTTGAATACTTCTAATGATAACCTTACTCTTAGTTCTAGGGAAATTCCTAGTGTTGATAATCCGGAACCTCAACCTTTACACAACTTTTCATCCTTAGATTTACATCTAGGAGACAAAAGAGGAACCGACCCACCCATCAACCAATATTATCCAGGTAGTTTTAGGATGAAGGAAGCCATTCACTCACCCCCGTCACCTCACGTGGCATATTTCCACCCTAAGGGTGTGTATCGCTACTTCCACCCGCACTTAATTCTAAGTGTAGGGAAAACCTCCCCTATTTCTGTTAAATAAAGGTAGATTCAGGCTCGTGACTCGAACAAAAACAAGCGCTTATTGGGAGGCAACCCAAGCTTTATTTGCTTTATTTGTTTTGTTTGTTTGTTTGTTTGTTTTTATTTCCGTATGTGTGTTTTATTTTTATTGTTATTGGTTCATGTTTCAAATTAAATTGTGAAAATGCTTTATTTTGTTTTTAACTTCGTCTTAACTACATATAAAGGTATTTTGCAAAAGATAAGTGTAAAGGAAATCTAAATCTGTTTTAAAGAACAAGATTGAACATGAATCATAACAATATAAAATTAGCATACATAATAGTGTTTGTTCGAGTCAAATGCTTGTATCGAGTCACAATCAATGCTTTACAGAATTTCTAGGAATTAAAACTTCCAGTAATCTGTAAACATTCATTTTGCAAGCATTATATCTTTAATTGTTTTATTTCTAAGTCTGGAATTACATCTAGTTGTGAGTTGTCTTTGTTCGGTTTGATGCTTTGGTTTTTCGTGTTTGTTTTCTCATGTTTAACAGGTTATGTTGGACAAGAAGATGATTTATATTTCGGAAGGGAAGCTTTGAGCATTCATTTTCTTGGAAGAAGATCTAACCATGTTACTACTTTATCCACCGAGCGAATCAGGGGAGTATTTGATTTCATTCTTTACCTTATTTACTTTTACATCTTGTTATTTGAACATTGGGGACAATGTTCATCTTAAGTGTAAGGGGGGGGGGTAAATTACGATACCTTAGAGAATGCAATTACGCTTGATTTTTGTTTGTTTGATAGTAAATTTGTAATAAAACTGAAAGAAATATTTGTTAGGGCAATTTTAGCGCCAATTTAAAATTTTTTACAACATTTAGAAGTGAAACTTTGGTCCTAATAAGCGTCTCATGGATAGGAAATTATATGACTAGCACAAAAAAACCGTACCACTAAAAAAAATTTCCACCACAAATATGTGAGGTTCGCCCCTAGAATTGGTAGGAAAAGCATTTATGCTATGATGTGTGTACCGGTAGCACTTAGATTCTAGAACTTGCGTTAGGACCATCTCAAATCCACAAGTAAGACTACATTCGTGCAGTTAGATCTACTACATGATAAGAGGCATTAGGATTAACCCTTTGTTTTACACCCGTGTTTTTGTTATAATTACGTTGGCTACATTAGTCAAGTAATTCTCCTACACTCTTTGCGTTGTACCCATTTTTGGTGCACGATACCCCTAGTACACCCCTCAGAGCCTATCTTTTCGTTTCGACCTTTGAGCATCTTACTCAAAGTGAGAATTTGTTACACCCCACTTAAATGTATACCCAAATCGCCTTAGCCTACCTTGTATGCACTCATCTTTAGTGNAGTAATTGATCCTCTCCCAAGCCTATGGTAATCTATTTGCTATGACAGGTAGTGAGTGACTTTATTCCGTTTCAAATATAGTTGTATAGGTTTATAACACCCGAGAGATGAGAGTATCCAAACACTATTTGTGAGGTGCTAGTGTATGATTTCCGTGCTTATTATGATTAGGGTCGAATAACTATTTGTTGTAATTACTTTTATATTAGTGTTAAATGACCCCTAATTCATATTTTGATTGGAATAAAAGCCTATTTGCTTGAGAACAAGCAAATCTCAAGTGTAAGGGTATTTGATTAGGAGAAAAGTGTACCCGTTTTAGGGGGTCATTTAAGCCCTAATTCGTGTTAATATGATCAAATATTTCCTTAAATCGTTCCTTTTGTCATTTTAGGTACTTTTGAGAAGAATTCTGGAAAACACATCAATTTCGACGTTTTCGGAGCATAAAGTGAAGAAAACGACAAAGTCTCAAAAGAATGCTGGAAATCCTTCCTGACGGTGTCAGAGTCACAAGGTGACACCGTCAGCCAACCAAGACAAAGGAGTGGATTCAGACTATACGTGACGCCCTAAGAAGAAAACATGGAAATAAAACCTGACGGCGTCAGGTGTTAATATTCCTAGGCCGTCAGGTGTTAAGCTAAAGAGTGACGGCCCAGAGGTATTTTACAAGCGACGGCGTCAGACATGGATCTAGGCCATCCGAGAACACTAATGGCGGCGAGCTGAAGGCGTCAGAGCGTATAAGCTGACGGCCGTCAGAGTGTATTTTCTATATATACTTTTCTATTTTTCATTCATTAAGTGTGCAACTTTTGGGAACAAAACCCTAGACGATTCTGACAGCTTTTTCAAGGGTTTTTCACCCTTGATTCTTCCATGTTCAATTGAAGATAAGTCTCCATTCAAATTAATCAATATGTCTATGTGTTGGTTAATTATATCTTATGCTTGTCTTTCAATTAACATGCTAGGCTAGATTTATTTTGTGTTTGCTTAGATCTAATGAAACCTAACTATTTATTATTGGTTGTTGGTGTGTTATTACTTGTATTGGATGATTGTTTATCGATGTTAGGCTTAAGAAAATTGGCTAACCTCCTATACGGTAACTTGCTTGAACGTCTTAAGAAACATGAACCAATGTGTACTAGGTTTTTATGGTTGTATTTAATGCATGAGCGAATTCTAATGATCCCATGTTAGGAGCTTCTAGCAGGCTCGACATAGGAGTGAAGTAGGAGCTTATAGAGTTGGGGAAGTACGTACGCCACCCCAAGAATGGTATTAAGGAATACACCCGTCATCCACGCAATTAATACACACTAATTAACCGGTAAAAGATAGTTAGGGAGTAAGGAAATCTAAGTAAACACACTTGTCTCCATATAAGTTTCACAACCTTTTATTTTCTTGTTATTTTATTTTAATTGCAATAGTAGTTTTTGGGTTAGTTTACTCGCAACTAATTCCGCCTACTCCTTCAAACCCGAGATTTGACTTGCTTTCTAAAAAAAATATAAAAATACAAAAATAATCATCCCTCACCCTTAGACCTATTAGAGTAGTCTTTCATACCTAACGAACACTATTCCCTGTGGAGAACGATCAATCCCCCGTACTTACCACTACACTATACTACATCGGTCAGGTACACTGCCTGGTGGGATTGTAAGCCTCTTGAGATCCCTCGAGAGGTAAAACCTGTTGCGTGGTCGCAATCCCGCGTATCATCACACGTTTACAATCTCACTTGGCCTATATCGAAAAACAGTGAAATATTTTCTAAGTGTTTTCAAATGATTTTCTCACTTTCATTTGGTCTCGCTAATTGAAATCTATACGAGTACCATACCTATATTTTTGTACAAACTGATTCTATGGAACCTAAATAATCAACCTACACTAAGCTCACTTTCTTATAAGCTAGTATAAGCTCTCTCACAAGCCCAAAGCTTGGCTACCTTACACGGTCACAGAATCAACAAAACACCCTTAATGGGCCTAAAGCCCAACACACTCAAACTGTTGTGGCCTGTTCCACGGCCCAACACCACTCACCCTCATTTTGGCAAGGCCCAATATGAGCCCAAGAACCACTAAACCCATTTGGAAGCCCATTGGACCCACAGAAGACCCAATGGGCCTTAACAGATCACACCAAGCCCAATAACACTTAAAATGAATTCGAATTAAGCTATAAGCTATAATAAGCTACTGATAAGCTCACATCACTTTTCCAAGCTTCTGGAAACTTAAATAACTATTTGAAATGAGGTCATAAGCTAAAATGTTGTTTTGGACTAAAAATGCAAAAGATACAAAGTTAAGGGACTAAAACTGCCAACTTTACAAACTAAGGGTTAAAACTGTAAATTTTGCAAAATAAGGTTACAAACAGTAAATATAAGTTATTTTGAGTCATTTGTATAAATTTGGAACTACAAGGACCTAAAATGAACATTTTATATATAAAGGACTAAACTTGAAAAGTTTATAAACTACAAGGACCAAAACTGTAATTTCTGCAAAATTGGTATTGAAACAGTACATTTGAAATATTTTTGTCATTTATTGACTAATTTGATATTATAAGTACTAAAAATGTAAATATACATTTCATAAGGACTACAAGTGTCAACTTTGAAAGTACAAGGACTAAAAGTGTAAATATGGTAACAATGGTGTCAAAACTATTAATTTGACAAAGTAAAGTTATAAATGAGATAATTATGAACTTGGGGTACTTAAATGTTATTTTTTATAAACACATAGGTTAAAAATGTAAACTTTATAAAGTATACGGGCTAAACTTGTAATTTCACAAACTTAAGTAAAAGTGTTTATTTTAATAACATTAGTTACAAGAAGTAAATATTTGAGAACTAACTAGATAACAAAAGATCACCTTTCACTAATCAAATTAATATATCACTTTCACCAAGATCAAGGACTGAAAACCCTACACCCTGCGAGAGTGTACAACTCTACAAGTCTGGCACGACTTATCATCATCACACATAAAGACAAGACAATATATGTATAACATTGTTTTTGTACTTAAGGCATTACACAAATACAAACCACACCAATACAGGAAACTAAGGTTTCTCATATTATCCAGGTTGCGTGTTGGAGCCATTCACCAGTTGCACTTGATATTACTTGATTGCCTACCTACACACTCATCTGAGGTGAGTCTATAGTCCCACACTTTTTACATGTTTTACAAACTATGTGGGTGGGATACATGCTATACTATATGAACACAAGTATCTTGATCAACTATTTTCACTATTGTATGCTACACAACTATTGCATAAGACACACACCAACTTGAAAGTCCCTTCTATCATGAACCTTAGTCACTTGCGAGCGAACGCGAATAACTGTGAATAGATCTATTGGTGCTTGACAGACCCATTTGTTCTAGCCGACACCTGGTAGACAAATGCACTATTATTTGACACACTAGGAGAACTGACAAACTCCTCACCAAGGGTACCCTATACTGTGTTGATGTCATTGCGATGGCTCACATACTTGTTAACGTTGTGTTCATGAGACTTATGGCAATATGCATACGGAACAAACTACTATTTATTTATGTGATACTATGTGTTCATCTGATTTCAACTATAAACGCTATAGATTCACTCAACAATTTTGTTGATTTTTAGCATGTATCTCAGGTAATTGAAGCAAGCTCAGGAGGCATGGAGTGGGCATTTGACCTTTGTGTCGGTGGTGTAACATTAATAAACAGTCATTTTCAAAACATCAATGTGATGTAATAACTATTGAACATCCTTGCATTTGAATTCAATAATATGATCTTAAAAACGTCTCTTTGAGTCGTTTTCTATAATTATGACTGTGATCCTCTACGTAACACCCAAATTAAGTCTTTCGCTGTTAAACAAATTTTTGGGGGTGTTACACAACACTTCTCTATGTGAAGGTAAATTAATGTATTAGTATTTATTTAACTGATGAGGAAATATATTTGTATAGCACTCCAATGTGCAACGTACATAGATTTTGTGAATGTGTAATCCGGAATATGATTCTCACATAGTTTATAGATCTTCAAATCATCTACTAACATGAAATCAACTGTCAGCTATTTCCATAACCTGTTTTATCATAGCTAATTATCGAGTTTTAGCTAGATTATGTCATCATTAAACAATAATGCTCAAATGACTATCTGTGTGGTTCTTTTTCTATATCAATAAGGGAATATCTGGTGTATCTAAACATGCTTATTTACCTAAAATATTTCAATTTGGATATTCTTCTATTCCAAACAGGTGACAGACGAAAAACTTGATACGTTAACGAAAAACAACCACACGTGAAAGTTGGCAATCCTGGAACAACTTTAATTGCTATCAGATTATCATATGTATAAAAAATTTAAAAAACAAAATTTAGGGAAATTGTATGCATATAACCAGCTCAAAAGAGACAATACAACCCACTACTACCATTTTACCCATCATGTGGTTCTGAGGTTGATTTAAATGGTGCCGCAGACACCTCGCATTGGATAACAGGAGCAGATGGAGGTGCACCCACTGATCTACCTTCAAATTTGCGCGACAGGAGGCTCAGCCTGCTAATTCAAGGTGCGAGATAATCTTAAGAGCTTTATGTTGTTACAGTTCCAGAGGTTTCAAAATGTCTTTTTACTAAACCTTTTACATTTGTTTTGTTTCAGATACTTTCAAGTGATTGCCGCAGCCTTTTCGAGAACATATTCCGCAAACATCAGCACGCCCACCTTCGCGCGCAAGTAGGTGAATTTCAGCTAGCTACTACAGCTTATGTAATTAATTTGTCATTTATCATTGTAATGTACAAGTTTCTATTTTCTTTTTATCCAATGTAAAGGTCCACCGATAGAGTATAAATCTTTTGGCCATTGCAACTGCTTATGTTCCTACTATGATGCTTTCTTTTGGTTTGAAGAAATGGTACATACCTCAATGAGTCGCTCCGGCCTTTTGTACCATCGCTGTTGCTTAGGAGGAAGGGTCTGATTATTCATACCCGGGGAATATCCACAATAAAAATATAGCAAATGCCCCCGCCGCGTTGCGGCGGGCTCATGCTCCCCGTTGACATATAAAGTTCCTTTACATGAAATATTATATATACTGAAAAGCGTTTTTTTTTTTTTTTTTTTTTTTTTTTTAATCTTGTTATTACCGATAAAAATGTGGATATATGTAAGACTGTGTAATAGAGATGCTACGACTGAGTCTTGGACTACAAAAGACGTGTGGGCCTTATCACGGCTTGTCTTGAGCACGCTTCTTCAACCAACAAAAAAATAAAGAGTCGGTCGATGCCAAAACCGAGTCGTGTAGTGTGTGTTTTTGTATTTTGATGGGGTATATTTGTGTTTAAGTGGTATATTTTGATGGTGAAACTGATTGTCTTATTACACTAAGTTGATGGTAAGTTGGTTGTAAAACGAAAAAGCCGATATGACACTGAGGTGATAGTGATAAATGCGATCTTGAGATCTCGTTATTACGTCCGGCCTAAGAGCATTTTGCACAAAAGATGTCTTAGTTATAAAGCTTTTATGCATCGCATTTCAGATTTCTCATGAGATTTGTGATATATATGACTTGCGTATACTTTTGAGGGTATTAGTTGACTTACGTTTAGATTTTTTCAGACTAAGCGATGGTTTAAAGAAATACCGAGTAATAATATCGTACTCGGTATATCCGAATCAATATTTTATCTGATTTTATTCTATAGTTTTTCAAATCAAAATAGAAAGGAATTCATAACGATGAAGAAAGGATAGGAATCTTGGAAGGCATATTTTACTTGGCCATTTAGATATCAGATTCTTGAAGATATTTCTGTCCTCACAATTATTTAGAGTATTTATTAGAGTAACAAGAAACAACGTAATGTTTTTGTTTGAGGCAAACATATCTATACTTATTAAAATTTGTATATTTACATGTACGATTAATATCTTTTAATATTGAGTTCAATATAATTAGTTATACTGTCTCACATAAAAATTTAGTGAGCCTCAAGATAGAAAGTGTTTTTTTTTTTTTTTTCCGCGAGTGTGTTGTGAACTATTTGTTTGATTAACTTTAATCGAGGGTGCAAACCACAGTCTTGGCAAAAGCATTGTTACTCCGTATACTTTTTTTAGGTATTCTTCTATTTAATTTTGTTCATTTTTCTACTTGTTTTTCTTTTTTTTTTTTTCCATCCACATGTTAATCAAAGTTGATAAACTGAATAAGTTAGATTAAGCTCAAATTGCCTAGGGTTCCTTTAAACATTATCTAAGACAAAACCATGTTAGTCGTTGCATGATCCCGATCCGCCGTTCAATTTATGACTCGTGATATCTCTCGACTCTAATTAGACCGCCCTTTTTTTTTTCTTTTTTTTTGTATGTGGCTCTTCTCCGCGGTTGTGACCTTACCTCACCCACGATCAACTCTCTTGAGGATCTTTTCCTTTGCCCATAATCTAACTCTGTATAGGCACAACCAATTCTTTCTTATACGCACACGTCTGCCCTCCATGTCATCTACTTGTTAATGTGGTATTGATGAGGTGTAATCTCACGTATTTTTATGGGATCATTTAGCCTTTAAACTCGTACATATTTGATCATATATTCTTCTAATTTGTTTCTATTTGAGTTTTAGGTACTTGGGAGGAAAATGCTGAAAAAGTATAAGTTTTGGGCTTGACTGGACGAAGAACGAAGAAAAAGGAAAAAGACCACTTGACAGGGTCACACAACGGCATTATAGACACAACGTGACACCTTCACCTTGAAGGTGACGATTCAGTAGCTAGAGACGGCATGAGAAAACGCCGTCAAAAGAGGCTAACGGCGTCACAACTACAAAGTGACGCTGTCACATTTAAGCCGGTGCAATCTCGAAACCCTAATTGGCGGCGAGCTGGCGGCGTTATAACCATAAAGTGACGCCATCACAACCTAAAAACTATAAATATACATACATTGTTTTCATTATTGGTTGTGTGCAACTTTGGAGGAACTTATACGATCGAATCATAGTCGGTCTCTAACAGTTTTTTTGGCCATTGAAGACCTCATGTATTATTAAGATAATTTATTTAATTAATCATTCAATCATGTCTATGTGTTATTCTTTGATTTGTTTTCTTGCTTCTCTTTCTATTACTATGCTAGGCTAAATTAGTTAGTATTTACTTAGGATTTGAAACCTAGTTATTAATTGCTTTGTTTGTCGTCTCTTGTTTAATGGTGTGCACGTTAGGAGTTGGAAAACTGGCTAGGGAAAACTATACTAGATTGAACGTCCACTAAAACGTGTCCTATTAATACTTATGTGTTAGGTTATTAATTGCGAAAGGTATTCATTGCGTTGGTTAGTTATTAGGTGAGCTTGACAAATTAGACAGACGTCGTTCACTTAGGCTAGTCTATAGACGTGGGACTCACCAAACCACAATAGGAAATTAAGAATACTTCACATTACATTAGGCAAGGATGTGACAATTCGATAACATAGTAAGAGATAACAGTAATGGATTTCTAGGTAAATACGTTTTTCCTCATATAAGATGTTCACCACGAATTTACTTTTCTTGTCATTTATTTTATCGCATTTTAGTTTAATTAGTAATTTAAAACCAACCTTTCTCAATACTCTAATTGTTTTTCAATAGAACATAAAAATATCAAAAATAATCTTCCCTTTAACTTTAGACTTAAATCGATATACACTTCAAACCTACCTCACTATTCCCATAGAGAACGATTAATCTCCCGAGTCTTGCCTATACTATACTACAACGGTTACATACTCTGCCTAAGAGGATTGTAAAACTTCGGTGTTGCAATTCGCCGCATCAGGTATGCAAGCACCTTTTTTGGCCGTTGTTGTTGAGTCTGACTCGACTATTTGTTCGATGTCACATTATGATGACTTATCTTGGCTTGCTACGTAATTTTGCCAATAATAATCAATCAATAAAATAAATATAGTTTTAAGAAAATTGCCAAAACGTCCTTTTGGTTTGCTCATATTGCATGTTTTGTCTCTGGTCTTTCGAAGATGCAGGCGACCTCCCTCTAGGAAAATTTGGATTCAATTTTAGCCCTTTGCAAAAGTAAACCGACTAAAATACCTGATCTTCAACCTTCGTTCAAATTCTCTTTGAATTTTTCTTTTTTATTAATTCATTCCCTTCTTCCAACTTTCATCCCATTTACCCAAATTTATTAAATAACATACATTTCTACACCACATAAACTCTCTTTACCAAATATTCAAAACAAAACTCTTAACTATATAAAAAACAACAACAAAATTTTCCACCGTTAATCTTGTACATATAACCTTTTATCATCATCATCTTCTTCTTCAACCCCTAGATTGTTCATTTTTATAGGAAGCGCTAGTTTGAACAAAAATTACATACCCCATAAGTACCTCATAATCACAAATTATATCATATCCTAAACCTTTTAACATAAAAAAAAAAAAGAATTTCAAACAAAAATTACCTAAAAACCCAAATGTAAAAAAGGACCATGGCTACTTTCGTCGCGTTATCATCATCTTCGGACTTGATGTTGCTGTGTTGATTTTGATTGTTTAAAGAAATATATGTTTGTGTGTTATTTTCAGTGTGTGCAGTTGGTTTTGAAGATGATTGTATTTGGGTACTACATAACTAAAAGCTTTGATGTTTTATCGTTAAATCTCGAATGTTTGTTTCAATTGTTTTTAGTTTAAATTAATGTATTTTGTCTTATCTAGTGTTTGTTTTTTAAAAGTTATCATAAATTATGTTAAGATCACATCACTTTACATATCAACGTCTATACATTACCATAACAAATACATTCCATTAAGTAAAAAAAATATTACATTATAAATTATTAAATTACATTACATAATAACGAATAGATCAACAAATAATGAAAAACGCAATCGTAGTTGAAGCATCTTGGAGATAATAAATTAGATGGTTGGGTGCTTGCATTGAAAAGTTGGTAAACCTCAGTTGGGAAACACAGGACCCAAATCAAAAATATGATTGAGGTGCTTGCATCAAAAAGTTGGATAAAGAGGGTGCATGCATTAAAAACTAAAAATTTTGGCGGGGATACATGACCCTCAGTCCCTCACGCATGATATTGCAATGTTGTATCCGTGGCCTCATATTTCAATATAGAATTTTCTTAAAAATGTGATATCATTGGTGATCCAAAACTATATTCTAGGAATGAGAACCCTTATGGCCCGTTTGGTTCGCTGGAATTCGATGTAATCTGTTGTAATTGTAATCTGAATTACATTACAATCCTGTTTGGTTGGCAGGATGGATGGAATTGTAATTCAGATTACATTACATTGGGTGTTTGGTTTGCAAGGAAATGTAATTGGATTACAACCAATTACGTCCAGTGATGTAATTCAGATTACATAGCAAACTTGATGGAATGTGTTGAATTACGTTGTCATTCAGATTTATACCAGTTAAATATCAGTATTTATCTTTTATCGTTATTATTAATATATTATTTAATTCTAAACAAAATAAATAATAATTAGAATAATTAGTTTTATATTATTACTTTTATATTATATATAAATATATAACTAATTTTTAATAAATATTTTTATATTAAATTTATGATTTTTATTTATTATTCTATTTAAAAAAGTATTATTATTATTATTATTATTATTATTATTAAATAATATTTATTATTATTATTAATATTATTATTGTTATTGTTATTATTTATTATTAAATAATATTATTTATTATTATTATTATTGTTAAATATTATTATTATTATTATTATTATTATTTCTTATTTAATATTATTATTATTATTATTATTATTATTATTATTATTATTATTATTATTATTATCTATTACTTATTATTATTATTATTATTATTATTATTATTATTATTATTATTAATGTTTTTCTGAATTATATTACGTTGCAAGTCAACCAAACGTAATGACAATTTCATCAATTACAATTCCAACACATTACAATTCCAACACTTTCCATTTCTTTGAATTTCAATTCATTCAAATTATAATTCCTTCCAAAGATTAGAATTCCTTCAAAAACATTCTGCGAACCAAACGCACCCTTAGTTGAAATATCCACACCCTCATTCATGTAGAAAATAATCGTAGTTGAAACATCTCCTTCTTAAACGTTTGATTTCATCCATGATGCTTCACACAAAAAGATGGGAAAAGGGTTTCAAAAAGTGCAGTGAATGTGGTTGTGGTTGATAAAAAGCCATGTATTCTAATATGGATGTTATGTTAAGTTCATACACTTGGTTCGTGCGACGAGGCTTGACTAGGTTTTGGATGCCCTTGCATCTTGTAGGTGACTTTAGACACTTCATACATCAGGCAAACTATCATAGCTGATTGTTGGTGTTTTAGAAACAAAGTACCACCCATATAGTATCTTGGCTGTTACCGCAATCATCTCCTTGGAAACATCAAAAAACTTGAATAGTTGTAAAACAAGCCTTCAAAGTTGTCGTTTCGTAAAGTTGTAAATATATAGTAGCCATAAATATCATAACCAGAGTTTAAGATGGTATTTATAGGTAGCCAAAATTATCATAAGTAGAGTTTAAGATAGTGTTTATAGGTAGTGAGAGTTTAAGAGGGATAGGTTGAAGTAGAAAAATGTAGGAGTGAATTTATACGGGAAAAAAACAATTGGATGATGATGATATTGAAGTTCTAAAGTTTTATTAAAAAGGAAAACAACTGTCTTGTCAATGTTCTCTTACACACATTCACAATATATTTGTAACGTGTTCGCAGTCTTTATATAAAACAACCAGTTTTGCGGAACCATTCATGATCGATTTGCAGGTTATCGCAGTATAGAAAGCGTTGGGTGAGAACTATCCCGTTTATTTCTCACGTGACCCTGACATCGCAATTGAATCGCATCATCTTCGATTTCGATTAGGTCGAAATCTGATACGCATGAAAACGGACGAGACGCGTCTCATTTTGACCGAAATGAGACGGCGGTGAAAACTGTGTATTTTTTAAAAAAAAATAAAAAAATAAAGGTGCGTATGAGGGGATATGACGGAAATAATTTAAAATGTAGACAAATAAAGATATGATAAAAGATACAGCTGATATTATTGTATGGGAGGATAATAAAAGCCGTACATTGTCTAGCACCACGTCTATCGGTTACAAACTCCAACACCACACCACATGGATCCCACCTGTCATTTCTTTATTTAATAACCAAATTCCACCACATTCATCGCCTATACATACACCCCACCCTATCTCTATCTCTATCCCTAACAACACTTGTTATCATCATCATCATTATCATTTAACCACCTTCACAACAAAACCAATCTGTTATTTGATCGGTTTGTATATCTAACAACATATAATATATTATTTAATCATGTCTTCTTGTGATGGTGGGTCTAATGAGATCATGCTGTTTGGGGTGAGAGTTAAGATTGATCCCATGAGGAAAAGTGTTAGTATGAATAATCTGTCGCAATATGAACAGCCTGCACCTTTATTGGCTAATGATGGTAATAAAGCCGATGTTGCTGATAATGGTTATGCGTCTGCCGATGATGTTGTTCGACATCAGGCTAATGGTGGCCGAGAACGTAAACGAGGTTAGATCTTATATCTGGGTTTTTATTTCATAATATATATGTTTNGTCTAATGAGATCATGCTGTTTGGGGTGAGAGTTAAGATTGATCCCATGAGGAAAAGTGTTAGTATGAATAATCTGTCGCAATATGAACAGCCTGCACCTTTATTGGCTAATGATGGTAATAAAGCCGATGTTGCTGATAATGGTTATGCGTCTGCCGATGATGTTGTTCGACATCAGGCTAATGGTGGCCGAGAACGTAAACGAGGTTAGATCTTATATCTGGGTTTTTATTTCATAATATATATGTTTGTTGTTTAAGGTAAAAATGCAAAATGATCAAATTTTTATTGTAATTTTTTTTTTTTTTTTTTTTTTTTTTTTTTTTTTTTTTTTTATCCGAGTTTGTAAATGTAATAATCAGGTAAACATCCCCGAACGCAATATCAAATACCCGAAAACAGTTTATTATTGTATTTTGATTCGTTAAATATGTGGTCCAATATGTGATAGAAGCAATAATATTGTTGATCATTGCATTATTACACGAATGATATGCGGTGAAACCTTAAAAGCATTCAATATTGCTTATTGATATTAAGCCAACTTAAATAAAAGTCAATCTGAAGTTTTGAGGTGCTTATTTAAGTGGCTTATTTCTAAAAGCAATTCGAAAAACCTATAGAGAAAGAGATAGTAACATTTTTTGTTTGTGAAGTTTAAGTTACTAATTAGTTGGCTTATTATAAATTATGTACAGGAGTTCCATGGACGGAGGATGAACACAAGTTGTTCCTCTTAGGACTACAGAAAGTAGGCAAAGGAGATTGGAGAGGAATATCCAGGAATTTCGTCAAGACTCGTACACCTACACAAGTTGCAAGCCATGCTCAGAAATACTTCCTTCGTCGTAGCAATCTCAATCGCCGTCGGCGTAGATCAAGCCTATTTGATATGACGACTGATTCGGTGAGTCTTCATGACCATTCAATAGTTATCTTTCAGTCGCGTATCAAGAAAGAATAAAAAATGTTGAATTTAAGGTTGAACCATTCAATTCCTGTTTTTGGTCCTATTGTCACAATGATCAATTAGCGTTCTTGGATGCATAAAAGTTTTTTGGTTGTTTTGGTAAATGGGGCTGCTTATCAAAATTTGTTTATTTAATTTGGCAAGTGGCTAATTCACTCACTAATAATTAGATAAGCAGTTTGGATAAGAAATCTCAAAACACTCTCAAAACTGCTCATCTATATCAAAATAAACTAGACAGCTAAATTGATAAGCAATCCCAGACACCCGATTATAGATTAGGAAATATAATCCAAATTTAGAAGTTTTTTATAACAGAGTCATGAGTGAGTAGTTAAGAGTGATTTGCATAATGACCACAAGTAACACTTTTCTACATTATATATGATTAGGTTGCTCCTATGCCAATAGACGAACAACAGATCAATGAAGACAACAAGGGTCAAACAGTTCAGCAACCATCAATGCCATCAAGTGGATTCCCAACCTCAACCTTCCCAGTGAATGTCGCCCCAGTTCTACCGCAAGTACAGAGCGAGACTCCAATGCAAACGATCTCATTCAGCAGTGGCGATCAAGTCAACAATGGATCAACACCACTTGTTCACCCAATCTCCGTATTCTCTACACCTAATCCATCAACAAGGGTGGATCTTAATCTAAATCAGAAATATGAAACAAACCCGTCACAAGTATCTCTAAATCTCTCTCTATCATTCGATCAAAATATGATCAGTGTTAATTAAAAATCTTAAAACATCAGGAACAATAAGAATAGGGAAAGTCAATAAGGTAAATTAGTTATTGACTTCAATATTAATCATCTGTTAAGTATTTTTTTTTTTTTTTTTTTTTTTTTTTTTTTTTTTTTTTTTTTTGTTACTCACTCCCATATTTCTTTTGTAATTGGAAAAAAGGGACTGAATACAATAACAGTTCCATTTTGTTTGTTTTGTGAGTGGGACTTGATATAATGGATGGTTTGTAGAGCATGGGGTCAAATATCTACCAAGTGGAGATCACATGTGCTGAGTCAATTGTGTAGCCCTTTGATGTAATATACATATTTAGCAGCAATAATATATTGATTGATTGTTGTTGCAGTATGTGGGTGTGATGCAACTTGGATTGAAAGGTCAAATATGACATAAAATAATAACTGTAAAAATAAAATATTGAAAACATGATTCATGCATGGTGGAGCAATTAGGTTGTATTTGGTCTGAATTAGGTTTCATTTAGTGCTTAGAGCTTTTTATATTTATTTTTGTATACGCAAACTATGCAAGACTAACAAGTAACAACAACAAACTAATATTATGGGATAACTTGAGATAATATTACAAAGTTTTTATGAAAGTATCAGACTTTGCTGAACACTAAAACTTCTTCTATCAGTGTCAAACTATAGAGGGCCTAGTGGGATGTGGATTTGATTTGTTGTGGGGTGTTCCTGATCTTGTGTGGTGGTAAGAAAACATGGTAGGGTAGGGTAATGGGATAATGTTATCCAGCCATCCATTCAGTAGTACTTTTGCACCTAATATGAGGGTGGTTGGTCATATGCCACCACCATGTATGCTTGCTATTTTTTTTTTTTGCTTTTAATGCTAAGGCTAGGTCCACAACCTCTTTGCCTTGATAAAAGTAAAGGCACAAAAGTTGGATTTGATCTGATTCCTCATTTTTGTATAAAGGGATTTTCTAAAGTGATCTATCTTCTTGTAAGAACTTAGAGATGGTGTTACGGCCCCAGCTTGAATGCCATGCGATAGCTTGATGAGTCTTTCTTGTGCACGTTTTAGCTCGACTCGAGGAATCTCTGAGTTTGATTCAAAAACCCAAGTAGCTTACAAACAAGTGAAAATCGTAAAATGTTAGCATTTGGGTAACCTTATTTATGCAGTTTATAAACTTACTGCATTATCAAAAAACAATAAGCACTTTAAATATCTAAGTAACTTGGGATTAACAACTTAAACACAAATAAGCTGCTTTTAAGATGTTATGGTGGAGGTGCTTGATCTGAAAGAGCTCATTTGGTCAAAAAGTAAAAGCTCAATTCGATCTCGATCAAAAATATCAACCCACATATGCATAGGCTGACAGGCCTAAAAATATCAATGAATAGTTTCATGTGTCATCATGAATTTATGCTCAGCTATTTATATGTTGACAGCTTAATTTTAAACTCGAACCGAGTAAACTCCAAATGATTACTTCAAGATTATAAGAGTTTTCAAGCAAATAGAGGTTTCTTTGCATATTTAGATTAGTCAAACAACTTCTTGATAGCATAAAAGATGTAGTATAATACGGAGTTATATTAATTTGTGGTATCGAGATGTGAACTTGAGGTGGATACTCCATGATTTCTGGGATAGTAGTGTTTAACCTTAACCTTGTCAAACTACTCCTCGTACTTGCAAGACCCAACAAATACTACTCTCTACAATTGGTTCTCCTTTAATCTCGTACTTGCAAGTTGGAAGTTTGAGAACCTTTTCTCTTGGGTTATCCAAGATTTGTGTAACCCTCAAATATTTTGAATTAAAAAAATGTTTGTTTTGTACTGAGTCAACTTTCTAGTAGTTAGCAATTCTTCATTTTAAAGTATTCACCTAAAAACTCTAAAAACATATAACTTAAAGACTATGCAATCACTGCTTTGACTCCAAATTATGATGGATAAAGTCATAAAACTGATCCAAGATCGCTCGTTTTGCCATTCAACTTAGATTCGAGGTGTTTCTCGTTTTGCCATTCAACCTAGCTACGACTAAACTTTCTATTAAACCATTAGCTGATACGTTAGATTAGTTGGTACAAAACAGATTATCGTTAACTTATAGGATCCATTGAAGTTTCACAATACCTTATTTGTAACATATTTATAGTTCATCAATAATACATTGTTTCTCATCACGCGTAGTTTTCATTATCCATTTATTCTACATAAACTAACTTTTACAAGTATATTAGTTATAAAGAAGCTAGGTAACGAATTGGTCATTATAAAAAAGTTTTAACATGCAAACTTGGTTTAAAATTGCATATATAATCAACTATGAAAATGTAGGATGGCTATGAATTTAATTACTCGTAATGAATATAAAATACCGAAGATTAAGGAAGACTATAACAATAATGCACAATACTTGGTCATGGGGATATGCTACTTGAGATCATAGACCACAATTATTAAATAGGTAACCTACAAATCCAAAGACCACACAAAGGGGAAATACGACCAACCAACCTATGGTCCTATCATAGCCTGCTTAGTAAAGATCGAATTATTATGCTACCATGATAAAAGTATGTATGAAAACTCATTACTCCGTATATTTTTGTAGCGAACTAATTAAATATGTGACCTTATTTTAAGATAAAAACTGAAACTTCAGTGTTTAAATCTTATTACAAAGTAATATTTGACATACTGATAATCTGATATAACTTGGATGAATTTAGAGACCCTTATATTATTTCAAATTATTTTGTATTAGTGTATAGACTTGTATAGACTTATAGTATTAAGTTACTAATTAAAATGCTGAGTTATATATAAAACCAATGCATGTTATGCCGACTACCCGTGAATTTTTGAAGATTAAAGTTATTATTAGAAAAGATCAAGTTTGACAATTTAAAAGAAGAGGTCAAAATTAGACCAACAAAAAAGTCGTCTAAGCTAAATATAGTATATCCAGACGGCAGTATTCCTGGAAGATTTCCATCCCAAAATCAACAAAAAATGTCAAATTGTAGCTTAGTACCCTCACCTTACCTAACTTCTAAAGTTGCAACATGATACTCTATACTTGTCTAAGTTGAATTTCTATTAGTACCATATTATCACTTAACATTTAAAGTTTTAAACCCGTTATAAATTTAATGGACGTTATCATCAAAATTACAATATTCATAGTATAACTATCGAATAAAGTTATCAACAAACTAAATCGATCCCAAGGTTGCCAAAGCTAGAGCTCAAGCTTGGATCGTTTACGATCATAAATATCAAGCTCATTTCAAACCTTATGCTTTTATCTCGAACTCGGCTCGTAACGAGTCAATCTTATAAAAGCTCGAAACCATCTAAGCATAAGCAAGCTCAAGCCTTATTTGGGGCTTATTAAATAAACGGGCGCGAGCATTAGCTCTATATATGTGTGTTTAATTATCATGTAAATATGTCTGTTAATATAAACGAGCATAATAAGCGAGGTTTATCCTAATGTATTTTTACAGCCAAGCTTGAGTCTAGTTTTAATTATATATCATGTGGAACTGGAGCTAAAATTATAAGGCCCAAAACAAGATTGAGGTCGAGATTTATGATCGTAAATGAGTCGAGCTTGTGCTTTCTCGATTAGGCTTGTTTCTACATTTCCATCCCTATTTTGTAGTTATACTATGAATATTGCATGCAATTTTGAGGATAACGTCTTTTAAATTCTTAATTGTCTTAACTGTTAAGTGAATATAAAGTAGGAGAATTTTCACTTAGCTCAATTCAAGATACCATGTTACACCTTTAAAAGTTCAGGTAACTAAAAAAATTTCATTTAACTAAGTTCAAGATGTTAAACTACACTTTAACTTATCTCAAAAATAAGATTAAGTAGATATATTTTATTTAACTTAAAGGTTAACAATAAGTAAAGATATAACTTATGCTATACCAAAAACATGGTTTCATTAAAAATAACATGTGTTTTAAAAAATGTATAGAATTGAGATAGTCATATGTTTACATTTCATATGCACATATTGCTTCTACATATCTTTTGCAACTTTGTGAAAGATTTGAATGTGAAAAAAGCGTTATTCAAACTTTGAACATTATTATTTTATATCAAGCAAAGACTGTTTATATGTTTATTTTAGTTAAAAGTCACATTAACTAGATATTTGTTTTGAATAATGTTATTTTATATCAAAACAAAGACTGTTTATATGTTTATTTTAGGTAAAAGTCACATCAACTAGATATTTGTTATACATTGTAAATTGTATTGAGTAGTGATAAATGGACCTACTAAATAGACCTAAACATAGGTCTAATACATTCATATTTTGACAAGTGTAATACACACATTCTCTCTCATCATTATCCACCAATCAATATTTCATTTCCACCAATCACATTTGTAGGTCTATTTTTAGGTTCATTAGTTAGGCCTACAAATCATTTTCCAATTGTATTATATGTTTGTAGCTTTTGATTGGAATTCTAGATATATTAGCCTCCGACACCAACTTATATGTATTCGTTAAATATATAAAATATCGTTATCATTATTTTGTATCATTGTAATATTCTAGTTTTAGTTAAAAGACGCAATCATTGCATCTCTATATAAGTAAATGTATATGATATCACATAGAATAAGGTTAAGCAAAAAAAAAAAAATAAAAAATAAAAAAAAAATAAAAAAAAAATAAAAAATAAAATAAAAAAATGACCATACAATGGCAAAACATATTCAAAACAAGACAAGTAATGTTATTTGCTATTTTTTTCTTACCTTCTCTTGGAACAAAATGAAAAGTTCAGGTACCAAACGAATATTATTTTTGTACACGTACTATATCAATACATTTTTAAATGATACATCTCTACTATATGGCTTAAACCCTTACAAAACAACTAAATAAAAAGTAAGTAAATTGCATATGATATTATGGTTGATAAAATTATCTTAATATCAATTATAAATCATATAATTATAGGGTAGTTTACTTATTCCACCAAGGCCCAAACCAACACGTTAATTTACAATGTCTACCTACTCGTCAAACTTCTACGAGTAATATTTTAACAGATTTTTTTGAAGGAAATCCGTAATTATATAATGTGCACATGCAACTTAACGTTAAAAAGCTACATAAATTAACACTATTTAATTCAAAAATAACCTAAAAGTTATATTTCATTAAATAAATGCTTAGTTGAAACGAAATAGTCTTTAAGTGGGTCATGGATTCGGTAGGAAACCGAGCCGCTCCAAAACTCCAAATTCGACTCCAACTCTGACTTTACACCTCACAATGTCAACGTGAAATCGTCAAACTTTCATGGTTAGTTTCATTCTCCTATAAATACATGCACAAGTAACATTCATCTTCATCAAACAAACATTCTCTACTAAGTTTTTAGAAAGAAAAATAGTGGGCGACCTGAGATTTTAACACATAATCATAATGGCGGGGATTAAATCGATGGTCGTGATGGTAGTCATGGTGCTTGCATCTTTCCAATTGCAATCGACGTTGGCACAAACTAGGTAAAAATTATGTTATGCTAGTATTATTTTGGTACTTCATACAATCACTTTTAGAGACTTAGAGTTTTTGTGATCATTCATCAAATTACTTTCATATGATTAGTTATGTAGTTTTGGATTAAATTATGTGATTTAACAACTTGGCTTGGAACAGCTTAATTAAAACAAGTTAAATAGTAATCTCTAAAACGAACTTTATTAATCTGTATTGATATTTATAGGCACGTTGTTGGAGGCTCGTTAGGATGGACTATTCCACCGAATGGTGCTGCAACCTACACAACATGGGCCGCGTCACAAACCTTTAGAGTTGGTGATACTCTTCTATTCAACTTCACCACTAACGCGCATAACGTCCTGGAAGTTTCACAATCCGCATACGGCCCATGCACCGTTGCTAACCCGATCTTAACAGAGAACAACGGGCCAGCCACCATCAACTTAACAAGAGCAGGAAACCACTACTATATTTGTGCTTTTGGAACTCATTGCCAAGCTGGTCAAAAGGTGACAGTTAACGTTGTTGCAGGCTCTACTTCCACTCCTCCAGCCGCCACTAGCCCAGCTCCCGCTGGTAACCCACCTTCAACTCCTGACGCTACCACTAGCCCACCACCACCGTCACCTAGTAGTGCGTCAACTTTGACAGCTGTTGTACCTGCTGCTTTCTTGGCAGCTGCTTTAGCTTTGGTGTACTAGATCAATTTTGGTTTGTAATTTTTCTAGGATTTGTGATGTATTTTTTATTTTTGTGATGGAATAAAATGGTTTGATATTTTTGTGACGAAAAATCCGAAAGACATTGATACTTGCATCCTTTTTGTTATGACAATCGATCTCCAACAAAGTTGGAGAAATAAACATTACGAAACATTACAATATATGATAAGTACCTCTTGTGAAAACTACATGAAATGAGATTTAAGAACAAAACCTTCTATGATAACTTAGATGGGCAATGACCATCCTTTAACAATTAACTAATTTAAAAAGCATATTCTTAACTAAGCAAAACCAAAGAATTAAAAAGACATGTGATGACCCAACCAGGTTAATTAGGAAGTTTAGACCTCGAAATATAGTTACAGGCACTTTTATCTAGCGTATCAATATCATGATATCTATCACCTTTAATGGGATCTTCATCATTAGACAAATCACAAATAAATTACTTTAATTTTCCTTTGTTAATTTTTAACTCTTGTGTGTCTCTATACAAAATTGCCCTAGACGATTTAATTCGAGAGAACTTCTTATAGTTTTTGATCAAATTTTGTGATTGCAAAACTGACTAGGGTGTGCAACTGTGCATCAATAGCAACTTTAGGTAAAGGAGGCAGTGGAGAAGTAATATTAGTTGTTTGCATAAGAGGAGACTCAACAAAGCATTAAAGTCGAACGATGGGGAACCGATATCCGCTTTAGGAAAAGAAGTATGTTCGGAAATTGGAGAAGGCAGAGGAGATGAGGTTAGAGGTTTCTTTTGGAAATAAAAGTGGATTTGGCATAGCCAAGGTACGAAAGTAGAAGACGCACTACTAGAAACTGGAGTATCACAGAAGGAATTTCCGACAGACAAATATCCGTCGTAAATTACTGACGAACTTCCATCATATTAGCGACCGATATTGTGATCAATTTTTAGCGAAGATTTTCAGACGGAATTCTAACATAATTACGACGGACACTAATTTCAATGGATATCCATCGGTATTTACTTATATTGCGTCTACTTTCCGATAAGGTACCGATATCCATGTTCACATGTCGCTATTCAGCCTGTAAATATTAAATATTAATTATGTTTTGAACTTGTATTATTTTTGTCGTTTATCAGTCGGAAATTCAAGACTTTTCCCGACGAAAATGTTTTAATTTTAAGGAGGATGCTTTGCATTGGTGGATGTAGGATTTTGAACGGTGTGTGGCATCGATTTCGGCTCCCTCTGCTTCGCATGTGGCTTTTGATCTACTAGAAAAAATGTTATTAACGACGATTATTTTTACAATAATAATATGGAAATCGTTGTTAAATTGTGCATTTAGCATCTCATTTTAGCAACGAAATTGTTAACAAAGTTGCAATTTTTTTAGCAACAAAAAAATTTGTTTGTATTTCTATAAATGACCATAAATATTTGTTGATAATTTAGCAACGACTAAGCAATTTCGTTGCATTTTCAAATTAGCACCGTTCGAATTAGCATCAATTGGTGTTAGTTGCTAATTCGACCGATGCTAATTTTAGAATGCAACGAAATTGATTAGTCGTTGCTAAATTAGCAACAAATATTTATGGTCATTTATTGNTGCAATTTTTTTAGCAACAAAAAAATTTGTTTGTATTTCTATAAATGACCATAAATATTTGTTGATAATTTAGCAACGACTAAGCAATTTCGTTGCATTTTCAAATTAGCACCGTTCGAATTAGCATCAATTTGTGTTAGTTGCTAATTCGACCGATGCTAATTTTAGAATGCAACGAAATTGATTAGTCGTTGCTAAATTAGCAACAAATATTTATGGTCATTTATTGAAATATCAACAAATTTTTTGTTACTAAAAAAATTGCAACTTTGTTAAAAATTTCCTTGCTAAAATTAGATGCTAAATGCATAATTTAGCAACAATTTCTATATTATTATTGTTAAAATAATCGTTGCTAATGGCATTTTTTCAAGTAGTGGAGGTTGTAGTTATTAGATACGGGCTATTCAGTCAAACATAACAGAAATTAAACTATGCTTTCTGACCTTTTGGCTGACTAATTCACATGGTGTGAACCTACCGCTACACAGATTCAAACCAGGTAAAGCTCTCCCTTTTCAGGAGGTTAAGGTGGCCACTTTAGAGTGTTTTGCACATAGTAGAAATTGAACTTGAGGCCTCACACATATTTTAGTGATAGTCACAAGCCTTTTTGCCACTAGGCCACCCATGAGTGGTTAACACAAAAGAATAGTTGTCATTCATAAAACTGGACAACCACATTTTATAACTATAATACATCTATAAAACAAATGCATATAAGGATTTTAAAAGTATGATTGAGAAAACATAAAAACCGAATCCAAATAAATAACTTAAGGTAGATTTGATGTCCCGTTTATAAAAACTAGACGAATAGCCGAGCAAAGAGACGGTTTATAGCGGCATATAATTGTATTAGCGAACTTATTGGTTCTGGTGTAATCTTTGATGCAACGTACACTTACGAGTTTAATTTGTAGTAATTGTGAGGAGGAAAAAAGTCTATGGGTTAGAAACGTAAAATGATAAAAGTTTAAAAATTAAACAATATTTACACTATTAATTTATCGATATATTTGTTACCATAAATAGTATAGATAATTTGTTTTTAAATCAAAAAATGACACAAGAAACTAATAAAGAAAAAAAGTCAATCCTCCTACCTCCTTGTATAGAAAATTGATATGTAGGGTAGGGTTATAATGAGAAGGGATGTTCATCATCCTCTTTACTCATCTCAACTGCATCTTTTTTTCTTCTTCCTTTTCAGAGATCAAACTGAAAAATAATTCAATTTTCTTTAATGTTGGGTGGGCCAAAGCAATTCTTCGCAAACCAAAACTTTGTTTAAAAAACTTACCGCATTCGTTACATATATGAGATGAACTTAGTTGTAAATGTATACAGATCATATATATGCACATGTAACTTAACAAATTAATTAAGTACCACAACATTTGAAATAAAAATGTTCGATGAAACTCTGTTAATTATTAACTTAAACTTAAAGTCTGATTTAATACATTTGATGATAGCAAAGATTTATAAAAAACACGTATATAGAAGAGTTAACCTTTGAAAGCATGACAAGTATGACTACTGAATGGGTGGGCCAAAATCTTTATGATGTGAACCAAAATACCAAATAACACAATACGTATGCTATAAAATAGAGGTTTTGGGTTGGCCACGGCCCATCCTAATGCATGTGTAGCTCCGTCTCTGATTGTTGCTCATTTTTGTGCATTCCTCCGACCTATGTGTAGCACTCTTAAAAAACCAATAACTTACAAAAAAATATTACACTTCATCGGCTCAGATCGTATATGGCTCACACATAGATCCGCCCGGGGATGCTTGATGATAATAGGTATCATGGAGAGTTGGAGACTAATGAGTCTTCTATTTACGAAGATTGATCTATGTATTATGAAATTTTAGAAAATGTTTTTATATTTCGTTGTTGGACTGATTTGGATGGATGTTTTATTGTTGGGCCTATGAACCCGTGTGGAAATGGATTACTAATATTCCAAATAAATTTAGATTTCTACAACAAACGAGTATTTTAACAAACGAGTATTTGATCATAGAGGTGACAAACTAAAAACCGATCCGATCTGAAAAAAAACTGAAAACCGACTTAAGGAAACCCAATTTCCCTTGAACAAAATGGCCAATTTTAGACCCGGTTTCCATTATTTATCAACTGGTTTAAACCGGTCCAGTTTTAAAAATCAGTTTTGAAACCGGTTTTCAACATTCGACAGCAGCAGACCAGATCAGAACGGTCATATTACCGTTACGGCCTCTTTCTTGGCCTTTTTTGTCCATAAGTCCAAAAATAACACCCCATTGTTAGTATATATTAAGGTGTTGGGGGTAAATTACATTTTATAAAACACAAAAACAATTTTTAAACAAAAAAAAAAGCTCTCAAAAATGGCTTCCATACATGGGCAATCTCAAGCTTCCATTGGGAATTCGTTAACTAATAATTACGGTGGTTTCTATCCTAGAGACGAATAGAAACTCGGAGATTTGGTCAAACTAAGAATTGTGTGTGTTGTCGGACGGTTCGAAAAAAAGGGGATATAAGAAATGTGGGGTTTTTACAAACATGACATGAATACCTCGTTGATAAATCATATGTCGAAAATTTATCCCGTGGTGAAAGTGGCGTCGAGCTCTAGTCAAACAACAATATGGAATGATGGATTGTTGTTGCAATATGAGGTGGCTCGGGTTCGGGATAGGATGGCAAATGACCTCGCTTATCTAAGATACGCTTCAACCTCGATATTGCATGTAAGTCGAATGACCGTTAGACGTGATTGTATAAATATTTCGAAAATGGCTAAAAATGAAATGATTTTATGATTTCAATCATTAGAAGCCGGTGTAAATTTAACGTTTGAAGTTTGGACGGCTCCATATGGTTCACCGGATTCGTATCTGTGTGTTACCGCTCATTGGGTAAATCGCAAAATGTAGGTAATGATGAAGCGTACGATTACCTTTGAATTGTTTGGATGCCCCATGCCGGCGAGAATCTATATGCCATTGTAGATTATGTCATCAAAACGTATAATTTAGAAGAAAATACTTTTTCTATAATGCGTCAAACAACACCGTCGCGGTTGATCAATTAAAGCTAAAATAAAAACTGATTTGCAACGGTGTCTCTTTCCATAGTCGATGACTCGATGTGCAACACATATCATTAATTTGGTTGTGGAAGATAGGTTACAAGTTATCAGGGAAACAAAAAATGCTTTAAAGATATGTTAAAAGATATTTTTAGTAGTAGTAATAAACGATAACATAAATATATCAAATTTTGTACCCAAGCAAATGCCATTTGTTTAGGTCCGAACAGGGACGTACCTACCCAATGGAATACCACTTGCAACATGTTTGAATGTACTTTACGACAAAAAGATACTTTAAAAGTGTTTCATGACCACCTTGCACAACGTAATTTGATTGATCCTTATCCCGAGTCATCTTGGTATACTATAAAACTTGTTTCAAAAATGCTGGAGTTTTTAAAAATGCTACTACTTTGCTATCGAGAGTTTACTATCCTACAAGTTGTTTGGTTTTAAACCAACTTTATTTAACGACTTCAAAATAAGACGAGTTTGAATCGAAAATCGATTTATTTGAAAATATGGTGAAACCAATGAAGGAAAAGTTTAAAAATATTTTAAAGAATTGTCTTCCATTATAACTTGTGCCGCCACTTTGAACCCAGTTCTAAACCGAACAGGGGTTGAGACTTTGATTTTTAACATTGCTTATGATTTGGGTTTGAGCGAAGATGACCCGACCTATGTTTCTCATCAATGTGCTCGTTTTAACAATACTTTCAACAAAATGTTTCAAGTTTATATAACAAAATATGACTCAAGTTCTTCGCATATTCATACTATGCATCAAGAGGCGAGTCGAGTTCGAGTTCTCATAACGAGACAATTCGAATGTATATTCTTTTAAGAACTGAGAATGCAAAACGAGCTCGAGGTAACACCCCTAGCAGCGAGCTTGGAAGGTACTAAGGATCCCATTTTTTTCTCAAATAACCATTTAAGAGTTTGAGAATTTGGATACTTTGGGTTGGTGAAAAGAACGAGAATCCCAATTTTCAGTTCTAGCTGCCATGGCCCGTGACCTACAAACAGTCCAAGCAAGTACGGTAGCTTCAGAATCCACCTTTTCGGTTAGCGGGAGGGTAATATCACCGAGAAGATCAAAACTCACTCTAGTGGTGGTGAAACTTGCATTTGTTTGATAGACCTCCTCGATAGCGTGGAAAGGATTCAAAATATATAACCACTCGAAGGTGACTTGGAACGGGTTGAAGAAAAAATGCACACGTAAGAAATAGCGTTTAGCATATCTCAACCTCTTGACGAAGACGAAATACGCTACGACCACGATGAAGACCGGGACGAAGACGAAGACATTATTTATTTTATTTCTTTAATGTTATTTGATGTATACCTTTAATGTTATTAACAAACATGATGCATTCAAAAATAATTTGATGTTTTTTGTTAATTGTTATTACTTATTAATAGTTCAAAAAAAATCTACTTGTTTAAAAAATGTTGCCACCCAAAAAATAGCCCATTGTCCCCCCTTCTTTTTTCCCCAGCCAACTTCTCAGTTCCTACCTAATTTTTTTTACAATTTCAAAAACCGGTTTGTTGAACCGGTTTTGGATAATCTAGTTTAGACCGGTTAGGTTCAGGATTTTCTCCCCGAAAACCGGTTTGAGTCAAAACTGGCTAATTTTTTACCGGCAAGCTCAAACCGGTTCGGTTTATAAAAAAAACTGGTTTGTGCATGCCTATTTGATCATGTTGGTAATTGCTCTTATACATACTTTACCTTTCATCTACATATGCATATAAATTAATAAGATGATGTTGCAAATGCATACAATTGCTCGTGTATGTATTAATTTTCTCCCCTCCCATGACCCAATCTTTTGCTTGGCCACTACGAGTTGATATAATTTTGTTTCAAAGATACAACATACACAAAAGATTAGTAAAAAGAGTGTTAAATGGTACAAGATATTATCTGAAAATGATACATCAAACTTTGACGTTTATACTCAAATACATCAAACTTTCACACATATTCCCAATAACATAAATGTTATTCGTATCCCATTTTATTACAAACTTAAAATGTTCGCATTTGTTCCTAAACATTCCTCCATCCAACTTTTATTTTCCCTCTAAAGTAACATTCATATTTCACTTTTAGTTTTCCCATAACAAAATTCTCAAAATATCACGCCACTTTCATTTTTTTCTATAACAAACTTACTTTAATTAAAACTACATTTAAAACTTATAAAATACATTTTCACTCTTTCCTCTAAAATGTCACGCACACTTTCAGAGTTCGCTCTTCAACCATCCGCTGCCCGCCATCCGCCGTCAACCACATCGCCATCATTCTTTCTTCTGTTTCGCATCGTTTAAACTCTGATTACTCTCATCAAGGTGTTCTTCTTTTTAGTTAAGCTTATTTTTCCCCGATTTTGAATATATTATTTTTCCGTAATTTTTGCATCATTATTTTGTTGATTGTGACATATAGGTATTTTGTGGCTGATTGTGATGTATATGTGTCGTTTATGAGTGTGTGGCTCGAAAAGATAAATCATAGTTTTGAGTTGTAATGATTTGTTTCTTTGATAGTTATCACTTAATGTGAGCTACTTAATTATTCCTCAATTTAAGTGCTTGAAGTGTGATTGAGATATGATATCCTTTATGGATGGGAAGTGTGTTTGTTTATGCGGTTTATGTTTTGAAAATTAGTTATTATAGAGGTTTTAGAATTTTTGTTTGGCGTTTGATCGATGATTAGGATTATCGCATATGAACAAACCTGTTTAGAATGAACGTGTATGGTATGAATAAAACTAAAAAAGTAAAGCTATATCAAATGATGCTTGTATGAGCGTGCTAAGATTACGTGTGTTAACAAATCCGGTTTGGCTGAACGCGCTGAGGTTACAACATTTCCTAAGGCTTTTATGTTCTCTAAAGTAGATGAACAATACTGTCATACAAACTTTTGTCAAGAGGAGAAACATTGACCGGACGTTAGTCAACATCCACCTGATGACTTTCATCTATGGGAGGAGGCCACTGGGGTTGGGGGAAGAATGGTAATTTAGTTGGTTTGGGTACAAAAGAGGGGGGGATCTAATGCTCATGGTGACATCAAGAACATCAAGCTCTTGTAGTTCATCGTATGCTCATCACACGGGATCCGAACCTAGCGAACATGTTTGCTACATCTCTAATTTTATTTTTTGGTTTGGTTGGTATGAAATATTATAAAGCTTTAAACAAATGTGAGAATCCATTAATTAATTGAGATAGATCACATATTTAAATCTATTAATTACTGCTCATGTAATTGATCTTTACATATTTGACGCTTCGTGATGTAGATCAAGATTAGAAATAGAGATGCAAGTGCAGTTACAATGACGAGTGGAACGTCAAGTACAGGAACACACACAACAAAGGGAATTGGAGGTGAATGCTCGTGAAGAGGCTCGAGAGAGGGAGTGGCAATGAAAGATGAATGACATTAACTTGATGTTAATAAAGAAATTTAACGATTCACAACCCTCTTATTAGTTGAGTTTGATATTGTGATATTATGAATATGTGAATTTGATACTATAAATTTATCTAGTATGTTTTGAATAGTTCTATTGGGATTCTCAATTTCATGCAACTTTATCATGTGCGAATGATGACATGTGGTAATAATATGTTATCCTCTTTATATATGAGTTTCACTTAAGCTATTCTCAATACAGGATTACATTAATAAGTCCAATTATTCGGTTTATTTTGATGATATTTCGACAACAATTTCCTACAAAAATGTGATTCTGTACTGACAGATTTTTGACGGAATATGTACCGACTGATTTTTGACGAAATGTTTACCGACAAACTTCCAACGAAAAAATTACCACCAAAATTGAGACATAGTTTCTTTGTCCAAGTTTTCGACAGAGTTCCAACAGATAAGAATTACTGTGACATAGTTTCTTTGTCAAAGTTTTCGACAGAGTTCCAACAGATAAGAATTACCGATCATAGATTCTCTGACAGACCTTTTCCGTCACAAATCTAATGGAAAGTACTTATACCGACGGATTCCGACTGAAATGTTCGTCGCTAAAGCCCTGCCATGTAGTAGTAACGGGTTGTTGTTTTTTCACCGGTAATAAAACTGTCATGGTTGTTGTATATTGAACCCGGTTCAGGGAAAGAGCTAATAGTATGCTCAAAAAGGAGTGTGACAATTTGACTGGTAAAAAGAATTTGTTGTATGATTCAAAAGAATGTTTGCAAACGTTAGGACTTGGGACGACCAAAGGAAGGCAATCAAGAATCCAATTGCAAAGAAATATTTGCAAATTTGTTGTAACTCACTGACTTAGTTTCGACTAACTCTATCTAATGAGCCAAAGAAAGCACACGAAATGACTAGTGAAACAAGAAAATACTTATTGATTGACAGAAGAACTTTAGTCGGAGAGATGAGAAGAAAATTTTTAAATATGTTATAACAATAAACAAAGTCATGAGACTCCTATTTATACTGCTCTAATACGTAAATAAATTTCTGCACACTTCTTGCCTCATTTCAAAAACCTTCTACAACTCTTTCGTACTTTTTTTTTTACCATTAACATAAATAAAGCTTTTCTTAAAATAAAAAATCAATCCATACAAATTATTAAATATTTATTTGAAGACAAACGAGTTATGGGTTCGGTAGGAAAACGCGCCGCGTCAAAATCCAAGTTCAACACCAACTATACAACTTTGACTTTACGCATACCTCCACAATCTATAAATACATCCATCTTCACCATTATCAAACAAAAGCAGTATAGTTAAATCGAAAAGTTTGAAGAAATAAATCGGGGCGATCTGAGATTTTAACACACATATCATAAAGGCGGGATTTAAATCGATGGTGGTCTTCGTGCTTGCATCTTTCCAACTCCATTCGGCGCATGCACAAACTAGGTAACGATAATCAACTTGCTTTATTTTTTGTGCTTTATAACCTTATACTTTTACATGATTTACTTTTAACAAATTTTTTAAATAATTAAAGTTTGCCTCACAATATACATTATTGAGCATTTATAAAAGCCCGCGAGGGCAATAAATACCTTGTTAGGATCATTCATCAAAATTACCTTCACCGTTAATCAAGAGGAAAATAATTTGTATTATATAGCTCATCATTTCTGATCACTCCCCTGCTATTCTTGTTCTCCCAAACAGTCTTAAAAGGAAGAAAAAGTCCTTCAAGTTTGCCAATTATTTGACTGATAAAGATGAATTCCTGGAAGTAGTGGCAGATACTTGGAAAATGAATGTTGATGGTTTCTCTATGTTTGCTATGGTAAAAAGATTGAAAGCTCTAAAACACCCTCTCAACAGCCTCAACCGGAAGAATGGTAACTTGGTGGAAAAAGTCAAAGTTTTAAAAGTGAAAGTCAAAGAGATTCAAGCTGCCATTGATTTGGATCCTCACAACAAAAAGCTTAGAGAAGATGAAAGTTCTATCTTGAAAGACTATATGGTTGCTGTTAATGATGAGGAAAAGTTATTATATCAAAAATCCAAAGTTAAATGGTTCAATTATGGTGATAAAAACAACTCTTTTTTCCACAAAGTTCTCAAAGGAAGATCTCTAAGGAACAGAATTAGCTCTATTCATGATGAGAATGGTGTGAGACATGATGGTGATCAAGTTGCAAATCAATTTGTTGAACATTTTAAGAAATTTCTTGGCACTAGTGTTCCTGTGGTGGCTTTAAATGACCCTGAATCTCTCTTCCTAAGGAAATTGTCTGCTGAGAAAGCTAACTTCATGATTAGAGAAGTGACTAACAAAGAAATCAGGGATGCTATGTTCAGTATAGGTGACAACAAGGCTCCTGGTCCTAATGGTTTCTCTGCTAGATTTTTCAAAAAAGCATGGCCAATTGTGGGTGACAATGTATGTAAAACCATTAAAGAGTTTTTCTCCACTGGAAAGCTATTAGGAGAACTTAATTCAACCATTATTTCACTTATTCCTAAGCTTCAAACTCCTTTAAACGTTTCTGATTTTAGGCCAATCTCATGCTGCAATGTTACCTACAAGTGTATAAGCAAAATTTTGACTAGCAGAATAAAGGGGTGTTTGGAAAAGCTGATTAATCAAAGTCAAAGTGCTTTTATACCAGGAAGGCAAATACAGGATAACATTCTTCTTGCTCAGGAGTTAATGAGAGGTTATGATAGAAAAGGTGGTCCAAAAAGAGTAGCTTTCAAGATTGATCTTCAAAAGGCTTTTGATACTGTTAATTGGGGCTTTTTGGAGCAGCTTCTCATCAATTTTGGTTTTCATGAGGTAATGATTGGCTGGATTATGAAGTGTATCAGGACTGTTAACTTCTCAATCAATATTAATGGTGAAAGCTGTGGTTTCTTTAAAGGAGGCAGAGGTTTAAGACAAGGTGACCCTTTGTCACCCTATCTCTTCACTCTGGTTATGGAATCTTTCAGCCTAATTATGGATAGAAATGTGAGGAACAATCCTGATTTCACTTATCATTTTGGATGCAAAGACCTAGGAATCACTCACATATGTTTTGCTGATGATCTCTTAGTATTTTGCCATGGTGATTCTAATTCTGTCAGTCTCATTAAAAGTTCTCTAGATGAATTTGGTTCTTGTTCAGGTCTGGTTCCTAATATCAACAAGAGCACTGTGTTTTTTGGCAGTGTAAATGATGATGATCAACAAGAAATTCTTAATATTCTCCCTTTTCAAAAAGGAAAGCTTCCAGTAAGATACCTTGGAGTTCCTTTAATTGCTAAGAGACTGGGAATTAATGACTGCAAAAGCCTAATTGATAAGATTAGAAGCAAGGTTTCTCATTGGAAAAACAGATTTCTGTCTTATGCTGGAAAGTTAATGCTTATTGCATCCATTCTTGAATCAATTCAAGTGTATTGGTGCAGTGTTTTTCTTTTACCTAAAGAGACAATCAATGACATCAATAAAGTGCTTAAGAATTTCCTGTGGAGTCAAAGTGATACCTCCAAAGGAAGTGCTAAAGTTGCCTGGAAGTCCATTTGTAGGCCTAAATGTCATGGTGGGCTTGGCCTTAAAGATTTATACTCCTGGAATAAAGCTTTGTTGGTCAAACATATTTGGAACATAGCCTCTAATAAAGAAACTCTCTGGGTCAAGTGGGTTAATACTGTGAAGTTAAAGAACACAAGCATATGGACTGTACATAAAGACACTGCTGACAGTTGGGGATGGAAGAACTTATTAGACATTAGAGATCACATTATTGGTCATGTTAAATACAAGATTGGGAATGGAAGAGATACTTTTATGTGGTTGGATAATTGGAGTGGTCTTGGTCCTCTCATCAACAAACTCACTTTCAGAGATCTTTACAATGCTAGACTGGAAAAGACTTGTAGTGTTGCTGATATGATCCATAATGGTGAATGGCAATGGCCTAATGAATGGGCTATTGATTTCCCTTTTCTGGCTCATCTCAATGTTCCCAATATTCAACCATCAGAACAAGACAAGATCAACTGGATTGATGAAAATGGGCAGTCCATAAAGTTTTGTGTCAAAAATGTTCATAATGCTCTGAGACATAATGATGAAGCTGTCATTTGGGGTCCTTTGATATGGTTCTCACAATGCATTCCAAAACACAGTTTCATTCTATGGATGGCTATTCAAAACAAACTTCTCACACAGGACAGATTAAAAAAATGGGGTTCTTATGACATGATGGTGTGCAGTCTATGCAAATGCAATGAGGAATCTCACAATCACTTATTCTTCCAGTGCTCCTATTCTCATAAGATATGGACATCTATTCTATTAATGATGGATATTCAAATTCATGATAATGAATGGAACATTATTGTTGATAAGCTGTCAAGAATGCCATGCAACAGCAGCATTTGGAGTATTATCAGAAGATTGTCTCTTGGAGCCACAATTTATACCATCTGGCAAGAAAGAAACTTTAGAGTCTTCAGAAATGAGGAAAGAGACTGGCAAACTAGTTGCAGGCTGATATGTGACAATGTTAAGCTCAAACTGATGAATTTAAAGGTCAAGAAATCTCAGGCTGTGAACAAAGTTGCTGCTATATGGAACTGCAAGCTTGATATCATTGAGTGATCAAAATTCAAGTATGCAAAGGAGTTTTAAGGGTTGTTTGGATAGAGTGAATGCTTCCTGTTTATGCTGTTCACAAAGAATCTGTTGTGCTCATTACTTCATAAAATGATCTTTGTCTTTAAAGATCATTGTTTTCAGGCCATAACAATGAGTAAGTACCTTGTACCTTGGAGTCTATTCTAGTATGACTGTACCTTTCTAATCCTAATAGCTCTTCTAGTTTGGCCTTGGGAGGAAACTAGTAACTATTTTGGATGAAAAAGGAGGTCTAACTAGATAAGATGTACCATAAAGTGGGCTCTCATTGTGAAGGGTATATGGTCTTGGAGGGGGGTGTGAGCAGGGTGGAATTGAGAGTGGTGAAAGATGACACTTCATGGTCCACTCTTTGCACTCTCACAGGAGGAATGGATGGTACTCAAAAATGTAGTATAATTGGCAGAGCCCTTCAGTGGAGAGGTTTAGGTTCCTAGTGAAGCCATTAACTCTACTTGCTATGTTTACTGTGGATGTTGGTCGAGTATTCATGGCAAGAGAGTAAGATGAAAATGTAGCTAGATGGTTTTATGGTGCATATTTCATAAAGGTGAATTGAAATAGTTAAGTTTGGTAGTCTGTTATGTTAAGGTTCTATAGCAGTTGTGTTTCCTGTTATTAGTTCCTGTTATTAGTTCTTTCTGAATGTTTCTGTTGTTAAAGGTTGGGTATGTCCAACCCTTTTACTTTCTATTCTTATGTACTTTGGTTGGGAAGTTAATATAATTTTCACCTTGCACCAAGAAAAAAAATAAAAAATAAAAAAATTGTATGTCCAAGTTATTTATCAATGTAACAACTCAATAATGTCTGAAATTAACGTTATTCAAATGTTTTGATTTTTATAGGCACGTCGTTGGAGACTCCTTGGGCTGGACCATTCCACCCAACGGTACCGCGGCATACACTTCATGGGCCGCGTCACAAACCTTTAGAGTCGGTGATACTCTTTTATTTAACTTCACCACTGGCATGCATAACGTCCAAGAAGTTTCACAATCCGCATACGGCCCATGCACCGTTGCTAACCCGGTCTCAACAGACTCTAACGGCCCTGCTACCGTTACCTTAAGGACAGTAGGAAACCACTACTATATTTGTGCTTTTGGAACTCATTGTCAACTTGGTCAAAAAGTTATGGTTAACGTTGTTGGAGCCTCAGGTTCTACTCCTCCGGCAGTCACTAGCCCGGCTCCCTCCGGTAGCACACCGTCGACTCCTGATGCTACCATCAGCCCACCACCACCGTCACCTAGCTTTTCTACCTGTTGCTTTCTTGGCTGCTTTAGCTTTGGTTTTTTAGATAATTTTTGGTTGGTCGCTGTACTTTTTTTCTTGGATTTTTGAAATATTTTTATATTTTTGATAGGATAAATTGTTTTGAGATTTTTATATATAATTGAATAAAAGTATGAGATTGCCATTTAAATATGTTTCTTTATCATATTTTTGCATACCTGAAGAAAAATCATAGATATGATATGTGAACCTAAATTAAACTCTTACATAATTTTCACTTAAACTGATAAATTACTATATTTGAACATAATTTTCACTTAAATGAACCAAAATATTTATTTTATTTGCGTGTCAATACGTGCCAAAAGAGCATACGTTAGCAAAACCCATGTAATAATAACTTGATAAAAATATGTAACTTGAAATTAAAATCATGGCTATGTAAGAAACTCCGAACTCGGGTCTACATAATTGAATGGTTCGTCATTCTTTATTGATGAAATTACTTTTCACGTAGACTGAATGAATGATACAATGTATTTGCATTTATAGTCTTCTAACTAACAAAAGTTGCACATAATGGATCTCTACTTTAAGCTAATGAATATTTAATAAAGTTTGCCATATAGTATGAACGTAAATTGATATAAATAAAATGAATTAAGTTGCAAATAAGAACTTCATTTAAACTGATAACACATAATAGATATGTGAAGTTGATATTTAGGACGTCGCTAATGACAATTGATAATTTTAGAAGAAACCACCTCGTGCCTCCTCCGATCCATTGTACGTTTGTGAACGTTGTCACTAGATCAAGAATTAGCTGTACCAAACACATGTTCATCACTCTAACCCGCGTGTTGTTTCGTGATTAAGTGTTGATTTTGAGTGGTTATATCATCGTAAAGTAAAAGAGAAAATAGACTCATCGATCGTTCTTGCTTTATATGAATTTTCGTTTTAATTGTCTCTTTTGATATAAACACTTCGAGAAATAATGACCCACAAAAAAAGCGAGTACCTTTTATGTAACCAAATCTTGTATGTAATACTAAATGCCTAATTTCTTGGTATCGATTGTAGAAATTAAAGACTGAATAAGAGATTTGTATTATTGAATAATATAAGAGTGTACAAAACATATATATAGACATGAAAACAAAAAGACGCCCTAATCTTAGATTTGTTAAATGGGCCTACATATCAGGAGCCTTTATTAAGCTAAGATCCTACTTCACATTCATAATATATACTTCAGCAGTTCAGCGAGGAACATCGAGAGTTTGTCAGAAAAAAAATAAAACGCGAACCACGGGCCTACATATCTCGCTAGTAGTCACAACCATGGCACAATACTCAGCTTCATGAAGATAAGCGAATCTCCGAGAAAAACACAAAACCCGGTTGTAGACTCGCGAGTAATAGAATCACCAACCCAATCAGCATCACAATAAGCGCACAAGTCCAAAGATGACGAGGAAGAAAACAACAATGTCTGAGAATCTGTAAAACAGTTGCCCCTTGAACTATAGTATGAGCATCAACAAACTGACTAACAATGGGGACAACATAAGGAATTTCTGGACGATTCACTGTAAGATAAACCAACTCCAAACAGTAGTGCAATAAGTAAAGGATCGCCATCTGTAGGACGAGGAAGAAAACAACAATGTCTGAAGCTGAGTGCCTCGAAGATACCTAAGAATCTGTAAAACAGTTGCCCCTTGAACTATAGTATGAGCATCAACAAACTGACTAACAATGGGGACAACATAAGGAATTTCTGGACGATTCACTGTAAGATAAACCAACTCCAAACAGTAGTGCAATAAGTAAAGGATCGCCATCTGTAGGAGTATACTTTACTTTAGTATCAAGAGGTATGTCAACAATCTTATTATCTGACATTTTGGTACGATCAAACAAGTCAGCAATATACCTAGACTGAGATAAAAGATAACCTTTTGGTTTTGAAGCAACCTCAATACCAATAACGAAGTAAACACAAATCTTTCATAGCAAACCAATGAGAAACTTTGCCTTTAAAAATTTGACTCCATCACAATCATCTCCGGTAATAATCATATCATCAACATATAAGGACAACAAAACACGTCCAACACTGAAAAATAGCTAGAGACAAATCCAAAAGACGTAACAACAGTGGAAAACTTCTCACACAAAGCCTGTGGTGCCTGTTGGAGGCCATAAAGAGCTTACTGAAGCTTACAAACTTCACATAACTGATGGCGAACACCAGGAGGAGGTGTCATATAACTTCTTCATTTAGGTTATCATTCAAGAAGGCATTCTTGATACCCATTTGAGATATTTTCCATTGACAAGTGACAACCAGAAGCCACTGCAATCAAAGTTTGGACAATTGTCATTTTTGCAACAGAAGCAAATATTTCTTCATAATGCATGTCATACTCTTAAGAGTAACTTTTAGCAACAAGTCGAGCCTTATATCTTTCAATCACCTATTATATTTGGTTTTAATCTTGTAGACCCAATGAAAGCCAATAGCATTCTTTCCTGCCAGCAAAGCTACCAAGTCCCACATGTGAGTCTGATGCAATGCAGTAATTTCCTCAGCCATATCACCATTCCAAAGTGGATCACAAACAACTTTCGTATAGGAAACATGCTCAAGAAAACTGTGTACAAAAGCAACAAAAGGAGAAAATGATCCAGAATAACAAGAGTAAACAAAATCATATTTTTAGTGAACTTACAAATACGTGTGGGTCGAACATTTGGAGGAGGAACCGTTGCAACTTCAGGTGATGATTAAAATAGTGTCAAAGTTCAAATGGTTCAATTAATTTCATAAACCAATTTTCAAATTAAACTAATGTCATAAACATTCAATTGAAATAAGAAGAATGAACATGCCTTCATATTTTGTGTTAAATCATTGTTCGATGTGTGTTTTAATGGTTGTGTCTACCGCTTTTGTAAAAAACGTGTGGTATATTGAATAAAAAAAAAATCATTTTAGTTTTGGGGAAAAAAAGGTTGACCCACGTTGACCGATTTAGCCGATTTTTGTCCGATTTAATTATTTTATGCCTGATTTGACAGGTTTTATCCGATTAACCGGTATGTTGATCGATTTTTAAACACTGCTTATATGTGCGTTTGGAGCTCATTATATTGTCAAGCTAGTCAAAAGGTTATGGTCTTTGTTTTTGGAGCCTCGGGTTCAACTCATCCTGGTACGGACCTTACTGGTAGTAGTAAGGTTACTCCTAAACCAAGTTGAGGTTACTGTGGATTACAAGTAGCCTTACTTCTTTACATGAGTAACCTTACTGCAGGAGTAATGCTTCTTTTACTTTGGTCGTGATTTGGGACTGAGGTTACTGGTGAATTCCAAGTAAGGTTACTTCTTTACATAAGTAACCTTACTGCTTGAAGTCTCAAGTTACTGCTATCTTTTTTATTTTGATCGTGACTTTATTTTTAGTTTCTATGTTTGGGTTTTTCTAGAATAATTAAGTTATCTTTTTCTACAAGTTTTACTACCCTATAAATATAGGGCTTATTATCATTGTAATTCATTCAGAGAATCATTAATAAAAGTTTATTTTAGAGTCTTTACTTTTGTTAGGGTTTTATTCCCTTGAGGTGCGCCTCGTATATCACCCTTAGATTAGGGTTTATCTAAATTCGCTTCCGCGCGTCCTGCGTCAGTTGGCATCAGAGAAAGGTTTTTCCTGGTGGTAATTGGTTTAGAAAGTTCTACGTATATTAAACATCTAGAGCTTGTTAGTATCCTAGATGGTGAACGGTGTAAAAGATAAAAGCCATACCGGTGGTGGGGTGCCGTCGATCGAAGACATGGATCGTGCGATTAATGATCTCACAACCAAATTCGAGAGTATGTCCACCGTACTTAATGAGATCCGAGCCGCGATCGGGGGTGGTGGTAAACATCCAAATCGTGAGGGTAACGTACGTGGTAATCATAAATCCCGTAATAACTATGAGGAATTCTATGAGAATCATGAGGGTAACCAATCTCCTAAACAAGTTTGGAGACAAGAAGGATTCGGGTCTTCAGATGAGGAAGGAGATGGAGTTTATGGGGTTTTGACTGGAGGTCCAAGAGGTAGAAATTATGGACCTAGGGTTTTTGCTATGAGGAATGAAAATCATCGTGGGAATGGTGAGCATCAAAGGTACCGTGTTAAAGCTGAGATTCCTAACTTTCTTGGGAATCTAGATCTTGAAGCTGTGTTTGATTGGTTGTATGAAGTTGATAAGTTCTTTGATATCATGGATGTTCTGGAAGAAGAGCAAGTCAAGATTGTAGCTTACAAGTTACGTGGAGGAGCTGGAGCTTGGTGGCAAAACAAGCAAGACAACCGTAGGAGAGAAGGCAAATATCCAATCACCACATGGCCAAGGATGAAGAGAATGATAAAAGGTAGGTTTTTACCCCCTGATGTTGAAAAACTTTTATATCAACAATATCATACTTGTGTTCAAGGGAAAAGAACCGTGGCGGAGTATACGGGTGAATTCTTGAGGTTACAAGCTAGGTGTAATTTGAAGGAATCCGAGGAACAAGTGGTAGCTAGGTATTTGAGTGGGTTGAATCAATCAATTCAAGAAGAGCTAAGTCTATTGTCAATTTGGACCATTGATCAAGCTCAAACTTTAGCTATGAAGGTTGAGAGGTCAATGTCTAAACGAGTTACTAAATTTGAAGATACATCGGAAGATAATTCATATTCTACTAAGGCAATTCAACCTAATCAAACTCAATTGACCGTTGGAATTAATGAATCTTCTAGTTTGATTTCTCCGGTTGTGGCTAGTGGAAGTGGTGCAAAGGAACAAGTTGCTAAAACGATGGATTCTAATCTGTATGACAAAGCTGTACCACCTAAGTGTTTTAGGTGTGGTTTATATCGGGTCATAGGTCAAACACTTGTCCTAATAGGAAGACGTGTGCTTATGTTGAAGAAGTTGATGAAGATGAATTTGCTCATATTGATGAATTTGCTCACGTTGAAGGCGAAGTTGTGAACTTGATGGTGCAACGTACCTTGTGTGCAACAAAGATTGAAGATTTTTCGCAAAGGAACAAGATATTTGAAACTAAGTGTGTAATTGAAGACAATATAAGTTCATTGATCATTGATGGTGGAAGTTGTGAAAACTTAGTTTCCAAAGATCTTGTGAAGGCGTTGAAGTTACCAACCGAGCAACATCCTAATCTATATAAGTTAGGATGGATAAAGAAAGGTCCCGAAGTGAAGGTGAACGCGGTTTGCAAGGTTCGAATTGCTATTGGAAATTCTTATCGTGATGAAGTATCTTGTGATGTCGTGGACTTGGGTGCTAGTCATGTTTTGCTAGGAAGACCGTGGCAACATGATGTGGATGCAATACATAGAGGTAAGAATAATTTTTATGTGATTAAGTGGTATTGAAAGAAGATAGCTATTCTTCCCAATGGTACGTGACCACCAGATTTGAAGACATTGGCGGCTGAAAAATGCAAGAACTCGAGGATGAGTTTTTCTAAAGTGAGGGGGAATGATACGGACCTTACTGGTAGGAGTAAGGTTACTCCTAAACCAAGTTGAGGTTACTGTGGATTACAAGTAGCCTTACTTCTTTACATGAGTAACCTTACTGCAAGAGTAATGCTTCTTTTGTTTTGGTCATGATTTGGGACTGAGGTTACTGGTGAATTCCAAGTAAGGTTACTTCTTTACATAAGTAACCGTACTGCTTAAAGTCTCAAGTTACTGATATCTTTTTTATTTTGATCGTGACTTTATTTTTAGTTTCTATATTTGGGTTTTTCTAGAATAATTAATTTATCTTTTTCTACAAGTTTTACTACCCTATAAATATAGGGCTTATTATCATTGTAATTCATTCACAGAATCATTGATAAAAGTTTATTTTAGAGTCTTTACTCTTGTTAGGGTTTTATTCCCTTGAGGTGCGCCTCGTATATCACCTTTGGATTAGGGTTTATCTAAATTCGCTTTCGCCCGTCCTGCGTCACCTCCAGCTGCTACTAGCCCAGCTCCCCGCACATCGTCGACTCCTCATGTTACCACAAGCCCACCACCACCGTCACCTAGCAGTGTGTCAGCTTTGATGGATATGTACCTACTGCTTTCTTGGCAGTTGCCTTTAGCTTTGGTATACTAATATTTTTGGTTATTTGTCTTTTTTTTTTTCTTTTCTTTATTTTTCCCTTATTTGTGATGTATTTTTGATTTTTATGACAGACTATCTAATGGAATAAAAGAAAATTTTATAAAAAGTTAGCGAAAAGTTAGAACATTTGGTTCTTGCATGTTCTAACTTTTCTACAAAATAATTTCAATATATAATGCTTTTTCATCCTCAAAGAAATATCTAAAAGACTATTTGCATTGAGTATGTATATCCAAGATAACTATGCCCAACATAATTGGAGAAATATCTAAAAAACTATGTGCATTGAATATATTCAAGATGACTATGTCTAACATAATTGGAGCAATAACCTTTCAATGAATGATAAGTGATAAAAAAAAAAAAAAAAAAAAAAAAAAAAAAAAAAAAAAGAAGTAAACCTTTAGACTAAGTGTAGTAGTGTACTGCCAACGCGTCTAAGACCACAAAGCACCCGTTTGTCATTAAAACACCCACCTGAAACAACGAGTCTTCGGGTAGTTTTGTGCATAACTCGGTCGATCAGATGATCGACATTCTTTATTATTACCGTGAGTATATATTGTAAGTTATATTTGTATTTAAATGAGATAGGTTTTTGACTTTTTGTAGTAATATTGGTTATCTTATTACACTATTTTGGTGTTTTATTACACTATATTGGTGATGATGTTGACTGTGTTTAAAAGTTGATGTGATGCTAAGTTGGTGATGATGATTATTGCGATCAACGCTACACGCAACCTTAATGATAACTTATACAAAAAATGACTGTCCCTTGACAAGTAAACCGAGAACCTATTCTTGACCACCAGGGAACTAAAAAGGGTTATTGGCAAAAAAAGGCATCATACTTGCCACTTTTTGTCATTGTATGTAGCGTCCTTTATTTTTTTTGATTGTAGCACTAACCTTTCTAAATCGTGTCATTGTGTGTACTTTGCGACTTTTTAGCCATGTGAAATGACCATTTTACCCTTCAGAATTTGAAAAAGTAAGGGTAAAATGGTCACAAAGTACACACAATGGCATGATTTAAAAAGCTTGGTGCTACAATCAAAACAAATAAAGGACGCTACATACAATGATAAAAAGTGACAAGTATGATGCATTTTTTTGCCAATAACCCAACTAAAAATTAGATACCGCACGATCATTGACCAAGAGGGCGAAAACTAAATATTCCCCCAATGTTTCTCATGTCTTCTATATATGAAGTCTTTATATGTCGCACTCTTATTAGGAAGTTAAATCTATATTAGGTTAGGTTCATTAGGAACTTATGACCGGGGCTTATAAGGTCAATTATGTTAGGTTCATTAGGATCTTAGGATCGGGGCTTATAAGGTCAATTATGTTAGGTTCATTACTCATTAAGAGCTAGCCTTAAGATAACTAATGGAAAAGTACGAATATTTTGTTATCCAAATAAGATAGGTGAATAGAACCATTACATGCAAATTTAAAACCATTCAACTTTTGAGTAGTGTATCCTTCAATGCCAAAATCAACTCGACCAATTACAATGTCTACCAACGTAACCCGTCAAACTTGTAAATATTTTAATAGATTTTTTGAATGAAATCTGCAATTATATTATGTATACAATAAGTTTTTTATTTTTTTAAAAGGTATAACATGCAATATATTAAATATCTATTTTAAGACAAACACAAACCGCGTCAAAATCCAAATTCAACACAAACTATAGACTTTACGTTCGCCTCACTATCTATATATACATTCACAATCTTTTATCAACCTTCACCGATCACAAACACTAGTGAGAGAAAGAATATAATCGAAAGTTAATTTCTTGAGAGCGAAAGCTAGCGGGCGACCTGAGATTTTAACACATACATTATATAATGGCGGGATTTAAATCGATGGTGGTCATGATGGTATTCATGGTGCTTGCATCTTTCCAACTCCAATCGACAGTGGCACAAACTAGGTAAAGATTTCTGACTTATCTTGCTTAATTTGATACGAACTTCATATGAATGATTTTAGTAGTTTATGGGATGGTTCCAATGGCGGTGATTGCCCTGTGCAAGCAGGACAGCCGCACAGGGCCACCATTTGTGAGGAGCTTTCAATTAATTAGTATATATTCATTAGTATTTATACATGTGTAACTATATACGGTGTTTTGATTTTGATGCTACATAAAAACTCATTATATTGTCTTAAATGTTTTGATATTTATAGGCACGTCGTTGGAGGCTCGATAGGATGGAGTATTCCATCCAATGGTGCCGCAGCCTACACAACATGGGCGTCGACACAAACCTTTAGAGTCGGTGATTCTCTTTTATTCAACTTCACCACTGGCGCGCATAACGTCCAAGAAGTTTCACAATCCGCATACGCCCCATGCACCGTTGCTAACCCGATCTTAACAGAGAACAACGGGCCAGCCACCATCAACTTAACAAGAGCAGGAAACCACTACTATATTTGTGCTTTTGGAACTCATTGTCAAGCTGGTCAAAAAGTTATGGTTAATGTTGTTGGAGCCTCAGGTTCTACTCCTCCAGCAGCCACTAGCCCAGCTCCATCCGGCAGCACACCCATGACTCCTAATACTACCATGAGCCGACCACCACCGTCACCTAGCAGCGCGTCAACTTTGGCGGCTGTTGTACCTGTTGCTTTCGTGGCTGCTTTAGCTTTGGTGTTTTAGATAACTTTTGGTTGGTTGTAGTTTTTTTCTTGGATTTTTGATGTATTTTTATTTTTGTGATAAAATAAATTGTTTTTTATATTTTTCTATTTAATTGAATAAAATTAGTATTACATTATATATTTTCATTTAAATATGTTTCTTGTCATTTAATTTATTTTCATGCCGGAAGAAAAATCAAAGATATGTGAACGTAAATTTATGAAAATATATAACACGAAATTATAGTCATGGCTATTAGGCTATGTAATAAATGGGCGGAGCTAAGTGTGAGCCACCTGTGCCACGTGCCACACATGGTTTTAGTCGATCAAGTGTGTTATTTTCTTGAAAATTTCTAGTTTTGTGAAAGTGTTATATGTATTTGGAGCTAGAGATGCACGAAACGAGCAAAGATTTGGAAGAAGAACACGGTTGTTATGTTTTGAAGAAGAAGAAAGAAAAAAAGATTAGTAAGAAGATGATGAATAGTGATTTTCACTTTTACACTATTTTGTGTTTTTGTTAAATTGGTATTTGTGTCTTGCTTTTACGTAGTACCACGTAATATATTTGACTGCAGAGATAGTCATAGAAGCAGTGAAATTTGTTATAATTAAAACTTTTAAAGTAATAAAAAGGTGGATTGTAGTATGCAGTATTATCAAACAATTTTTAAGATCACACTATTTTGTTATAAGTAATTTGATTGTTTAATTATTTCGTTATTCAACAAAGGTAATGCATATATGAAAATCCCATCAATCCCGAATAACTTGAATTTAGTTTACTTAAGTTAATGAACAACTAAGCTAAGAATTATCCCTAAAATAAAGTGAGCTAAAAATCGTGTCACATATGATTCAAAATCTTAGATCCGCCAATGGTTGAGTTTATATAATTAAATGGTTTGTCATTGTTTATTAGTGAAATTACTTTTCACGTAGACTACATGAATGATAAGTGTATTTGCATTTATAGTCTTTTAACTAACAAAGTTGCACATAATGGGTCAAAGTAGCTAACGAATATTCACTAAACTTGCTACAGGGAAAATTGCCTATATGTCCCCCAAAGCATGTATATACTGATATAACCACAGATTTGTTTATTCGGAAATAGATAAAATGAATAAGATGCAAATAAGCTAGAGCTTCATTTAAAGTGTGATAACACATAGATCATGTGAAGTTGATATTTTTTTACGGTTGCTAACTTTTACATCGCTAATGACAATTGATCTTTAAAGAAGAAACCACCTCCTGCCTCCTCCATTGTACGTGAAAGTTAACGTTGTCACTAACCCTTCGCTTCTTGAGCCCAAATTAGTGCAGTCTTTTCTGGCCAAATCAAGGATCATGTATTAGTTGTGCCTAACGACGTATGTTCATCACTCCAATCCGCGTGTTGTTGTGTGATTAAGTTTTGATTTTGAGTGGTACGTTAAATCATCTTAAAGTAAAAGAGAAAATAGACTCATCGTTCTTGTTTTATATGAATTTTCGTTCTTAATTGTCTCTTTTGATATAAACGCCTCGAGAAATAGTGACCGCAAAAAAAATGTGAATACCTTTTATGTAATCATGTGGTACTAAATGTAATTGGTAGGTATCGATATGTCAAATTTAGGTTTGGGGCCATCTTCGATTGAAAATATCGAAACCATTTTTTTATTTTTATTTTGGGACCGGCAAAAACATAGAAACCATTAAATGCATAATTTGAAAACAATGGTTTTTTTTTTTTTTTTTTTTTTTTTTTTTTTTTTTTTTTTTTTTTTTTAAATTATATGATTATACTGAATTGTTAAGATATGAAATCTTTTATATAATAAAACAAAACCCCTGTTGGGAATTTTACATTTCAAAAAAATCAATTCATTCCTTATTAAGTAATAATTTTATTTAAAAAAAAAGATTATTTTCTTATTAAGTAACATTTTCTATTTATCCATAACACAAGTAGAAGATAAATACAAAAAATATAGATAAGATATTTAAAAAAAATTATTTTCTTATTAGGTAACATTTTATATTTATCCACAACACAAGTAGAAGATAAATACAAAAAATTTAGATAAGATGAAATTAACATTAGGATTAAAAATTTTAAATAATTATTTCAAAAAATAAAATAAAAAAACCCGCGCGTGCGCGGGCATTATAACTATTACATACAATAAGGTTACTATATATGCTGGTTAGATAATTAGAGGATTGTCGGTCCAAGTTTTAGAGTTGAAGGACAAGAATCGTTATATGTATTGCAACCAAGGGATATGCATTGCAAGTGGCTTAGTTTTGACAAAAATATCAGTTTCTTCACCAAAGGTCCCTTTCTTATTTTATGACATTTTTTTACTTTTATTTCATTGATTAAATAGACCCGAATTTTCATTTCATATTTTGCTAGCTTCTTTAGTATTAAACTATAAATAAACTGAACAGTTAGTTAACATTTCATGAATAATTCGGTTAAAAGTTTGTTAATTTATTAAATGGACAAACATGAGCAATATTTTACGTTCTTTTATTTAAATAAACGAACATTAAAAGTCTCGTCCGTTTATTTATGTTCATGAAGTTCGATTAAGCATTTGTTAATGTTGTTTATGTTCACTTATTTGTATATGTTCCTATGCCGTATATTTTAATTATACTAGACGAATACTCATGCAAACCATGATGTATAGCGACAAATAATTATACTTGCGAATCGTGATTTTGGTTTGACCCTTGATGCAAAGCATGTGATTTTTTAAATACAAAGCATGTATTTTTTAAATTTTATATAGTGTGTGTTTTTGAAAAGTTTCCAAGTTTAAAACTGATCAAGAAAATACATAATTTAAGTTGTCAAGTTAAGAGGTACTTAAGGGTAATTTAAGCAAACTATAATAATTTAAGTTTTCAATATTTAAGTTTTCAAGATTCAAGATTGGACATTTATGCTTTATAAATAGTATAGATAGTATTAAAACTGGCTTACTTAAACAAAACAACACTTACATAACGTAATGTTACGTATAATTTAATAAATTTTATGTTTGTTTTCTACATTTATTTATGTTCGTTTGTTAATGTTCGCTTAGTGTCTAATGAACAAAAATGAACAACACATTTTCTTAATAAATAAACATGAACAAGAAAAGTCATATATTTAAATGTTCGTGCTCATTATTTATCTGGTAACAATTATACGAATGAACATGAACAAAACTTCGATCGCATCCGTCCCATTCATTTAAAGTAATTACTATGTGTACTCGCAACTTTTTTGGGCAAGACGATAAAACGAATGGTAGCTTTAAAGTTTCAAACTAGGATCCACATGTATGAACTAATTATTTATAGACAAAAAGTTGACCTTTTTATATCAACATATACAATTTAATACCGTCCAGCTAGGTATGAAATTATGGATTATAAAAATAATCCCATAATAGATATTTGGGAGACTAAAACACAAAATAGAAAGAATAAAGTGGTAAAGCTATATTCCAAGAGAAGGTTCGAAATATGGAAATTGAATATCAGAAAACGAGTATTGACAATCATTGCCAAAAAGTCAAATTAGACATAAAAACTGACTTTAAACAGAGAGAGTTATTCACATGGTTATTTTCTAGGAAAAAATAAATAAATAAATAAATGAATAAATAAATAAATAAATAAAAATCGGCCCGCTATCACTATTCACTAAGGGTACGTTGAGCAAGTCAAAATAATGCAATATTATGTCTTAGTCGAGTCTTGTTTTTAAAGATTATGTATTTGAGTTATCTTTGTTTCATTCTAGCGAGTAAATTTTTGAGCGAGTTAAAAATCATTCAAAGCATATTCTAATTTGAGTTTTGCTAACATGTGATAAGGTTGTTCTCACAGGAGGTCAATGCTCGAACTTCACTAGGAGTGCATAGTTGTTGGTGGCCAGAGAAGGGTTAAAAAGGTGCCGAAAAATTAACTACGTGAAGACGCGTACATCTAAGTTAAAAATAATTCGCCCACCTCAAATAACACGAACTAGGAAAACCTTATCCGTTTTTGTTTTATTAACCTGTACTCAACTAATATTACACCAAATGACCCACTTATATATAATAATTAACCGCATGAAAAAAATATACTCCGTATGTCGTTTTGCAATCTTAATTTCTTGAAAGTAAAGTGTAAACACATGCATGTATCTGCATGGTACAGTGTAACTTAGTATCTTCAAAAAGAGTTCCCATGCCATGTGCTTTCTTATTTGTCGATATCGATCTGATTTAAACGAAGCTACGAGCTTTGGTCCCCGCTTTCTTAAAATCAACTGACACATTAGTAACGCAATTCATTAGATATATTTCTAATTCCTTAATATCTTGGAGTTCTTGTGTACGAGAAAAAATATATATATATATATATTTTAGATTTTAAAAATACATTTACTTCATCAATAAATTGTAATAAAACATATAACTTAAAAATAAAAATACCAAAAAGAAGGACAGATGTAAAAACATGCGGCGGAGAAATTTGATGAAATAAAAAAATTTTACTTTTCAGTGACAAGATTCTTTAATTGCACTTCATATTCAGACGATAATGCTAATAGTATTTCAAATTTGAGAAGAAAAGGACAAAATCCTTTCTTTAATTGCAGTTCAAATTCAAATGGTGGAAACAGTAGTGATAAAATAGACTTGCCTAAAGAAAGATATGGGAAATAGAAGAGGACATGATGAAAGAATTTGCAAAAGATTACCAGCTTTGTTGGAATAGTATATGTTCTTTGCATAAACAAGATGTTTTGCAAAAACGTGTAGTTTTAGTCTGAAAATTTGATGCAAATTCTTTCGCCTTATTCTTTTCTATTTTCCATCTTTCTTTGGGTACGTCCATTTTATTATTGATATTGGCTTTTTGATCATCTGGATATAAAGTGCTATAAGAGAATTGATTTTGTCCTTTTTCTTCTCTAACCTAAAATACAATTGGCATTATGTTCAGTGTCGTCACCTCTTTTAGTTTGACTTGAAACACGCTTTCTTTTTTACGAAGATATTTTCATTAGATCACAGTCACCGTGGTTATCATCGTTGTCATCGTCATTATCATCTTTTATTTCAATGATCTCTGTAAGCGTGGATTCTCTTTCCTTAAACCCTAGAGGTGGAGGTAGTCTACTTTTTTCTGTCACAGATAAAAATTTATAAAATTANTTTCCCTTCAAAAGTACCTAAAATGAGAAAAGAAACGACTTTGGGTGAAATCCAAACCAAAAACATACGAATTAGGACTCAAACCGACCCCTAAAAACGTAACATTTTTCGTCTCATCAGGGTGACACATGTCATATGATGTGGAAGGGGGTGACACATGTCACTCTCACAATCCTTCCTACACTTTTTATTATAAGGGACTTTTTATTTTAACCCATACCTATATATATAGTGTAACTTTCTTACGAGAACCAATTTTATCTGCAAGAACTGCGAAAACCACTTTTTAACCATTGGATTAATTGATCTAGGGTCAAAAACGTTTGTGCCATTTATGTAAATAACTAAAAGATAAGGTAGATTGGTTTAACTGATGTAAGGGTAATTTAGACATTTGCTATTCACCCCTAAAAATATGGAAGAACAGGTTTTATCTCATAACACTCACCTCTCTCCTCTCAAAACCTAAAACCGCCTCCCCCAAACCTTTATGCCGCCGCCTTTCTCCACCAACAATCCTCTCTTTATTCCTCTCATTATTTTTTGCAGATCTGGCACAATCATTTACGACTTCTTTCACGGCAGCCGCATCTTGATATATTCAGTTATGATTCATGGTGTGCGGTTTTTTATAATCGTAAAAAATGGTTCCTGCTATTAGGTAAGTTTTTACATTTGGTTTTGATTTCGATTGATGTCCCTACTATTATAGTTGTTTTCGACATTAGTTTCAATAACAGATTGGGATAACATCAGTTTATAAATCTGTTCCAATAACAAGTTTTATGGGTTATGTTTTGTTTGCAAATTCATTCACGTCAAAAACAAATAAGCATCCACACACACAGGTTAAAATTTATGGTGTGACGTTAGGTGTTTTGTTCAAGGCCCAATATACAATGAGAATACATGGTGATTTCTTTCTTCGTGATTCTTTATATGAGTTTGTTTATATTATTTGTAAAAAGATTTTTTTTTTTTTTTTTTTTTTTTTTTTTTTTTGAAAATCCTTTTGTATCTAAAAAGATATGGTTTTCAATATGATATGATTTTGGATTTGAAAACCAAATATGTTTGCTTTTTTGTTTCTTTTTAATTCAGATTTTTAGTCTTTATAATCTTTGTGTTTTTTATTCAGGTTTTTAATATATAACTTTGTATAGTGTACTTGGTGATAATAAAACAGTTGCATCACTTTGTTATAGTATTTACCAATTAATGATGCATTTATCTGCAAGATTTTTTTATTTATTTTATTTTTTTTATTTATTTTTTTTTGCAAGGTTCATATAGATTTAAGAATAAATGGATGATATATGTTTTAAACTGTGCAAAACATGTATGTTCATAACATATATGTTTTAATTAATGGGATCTAACTAACGAAAATCATATATGTTTTAAACTGTGCAAAACATGTATGTTCAAAACATATATGTTCAAAACATATATGTTTTAATTGTGCATACGTGTTTGATAGTTGTTTATGATTAAAAAATATGTTTGCTATCATTAGTTTAATATACACAAGATTGTGCATATGCATTATACTAGTTATTGTGATTAATTTTTGTTTCTTATTTGTTTGTGATTTAATTATTTTCGTGCATGCTTGTTTCAGATTGATTGATGAAGATGATGATATCATTAAAGACCGAGAAGTGGATGAACACGATTATACATGAAGATATTTGCGACTTTGGGAGATATATGATTATTGCATGTGTTTTTGTACTTGTAATTAAGTGAAATGTAACATTTAAGTATATCAATTTTGTTTTTTTATAATGATTTATGTTCTTTAATTTGTGTTTCAAACTTCAAAAAAAATAATGATTAGGAAAAATATTGGTAGGTTGATAAAAAAAAGTATTTTATAAAAAATAAAAAAAAAAAAGAAAAGAAAAACACGTATGCACTTTGACTATTTGAAAAAAAAAACAAAAAAAACCATGTATGCACGTTGATTATTTGAAAACATTTATGCACTTGACTATTTAAAAAAATAAAAAAACATATATGCACCTTGAGATTTAAAAAAAACGATTAGGTACAAAAAAAAAACATGTATGCATGACTATTTGAAAACATGTTAAAAAAAAAAAAAAAAAAAAAAAAAAAAAAAAAAAAAAAAAAAAAAAAAAAAAAAAAAA